>RXON01001412.1:0-74027 GCA_009667805.1 Leptobrachium leishanense | reverse complement strand
CCTCAACCTCAGAGTTTGAATTAGAGCACTGTGGTTGCTGCGCATCCTCAAGCAGCATGTCACTGTCATTGTAGTCAAACAATTCAGCTGACTCCGTGTATGTTGGTGAGGCTACGGCAGGAGTAGCTCAGTGACGTGCGGTGAGGTCAGTGGCTGGTGAGGCACTGGCTAGTATCAGAGCCAGATATACAAATGCAAAACAGCCAGAAAACCTCCTAGCTCCCAAAGAGGAATCTTCAGGCATTTAGTACATCAGAAGGACAGACACAGCGACTAAGGACTGACTGGAAGCCAATTCTGTTCCCACAGACCTCTCGCTCCTTTATACAGTACAATTATTTAACAATATGCCTTCTAAATTGCATTGGCAAAGACTTCTTAAATAAAGACTCTACAGTACAAGGGTACCTAGACTTTTTTTCATACAGGGTTATTCATTCAGAGAGGTGAAAAGCAGGAGAATTGAAAATTCTAGGTCAAAATAGCCAAACCAGAAAAATTCTCCCATTCATCTCCCTTTTCAAGATCTGCTATTTTGACCTAGAATTTTCCATTCTCCAGTCATTCTCCTGCTTTTTACCGCTCTCTGAATAACCCTGATACAGGGCTATTCAGAAAGAGGTGAAAACCTTGAGAATGAGTGGAGAATTGAAATCTAGGTCAAAATAGTCAAACCAGAAAAATTCTCCGATTTATATCACTTTCCAAATTGGCTATTTGTTCATTCTCCTGCCAATTCAAGGTTTTCACTTCTCTCTAAATATCCCTGAAAGTATTATTGACTGAAATACTGAAGAGTGTAAGCTATAGTAGTGAGCCAGCACAATGATTCAATAATACTATCAGGGTTATTCAGAGAGAGGTGAAAACCTTGAGAATTGGCAGGAGAATGAACAATCTAGACCAGGGTTTCTCAACTCCAGTCCTCAGGACCCCCTACAGGCTAGATTTTAAGGATCACCTTGGGGAAATGCAGACTGGATACTGCAATCACTGAGCAGCAAATCATATCACCTGTGCTGTGCTTCAGATATCTGGCAAACCTGGCCTGTTAGTGGCTCCTGAGGATACGAGTTGAGAAACACTGATTCTAGACCAAATAGCCAATTTGGAGAGTGAGATAAATGGGAGAATTTTTCTGGTTTGACTATTTTGACCTAGAATTTTCACTTTTCCAGTCAATCTCAAGGTTTTCACTTCTTTCTGAATAGCCATGTATCAGGGTTATTCCGAGAGAGGTGAAAAGCAGAGGAATGACTGGAGAATGGAAAATTCTAAGTCAAAATAGTCAAACCAGAAAAATTCTCCCATTTATCGCACTTTCCAAATTGGCTGTTCATTCTCCTGCCAATTCAAGGTTTTCACCTCTCTCTGAATAACCCTGATATTTCAGGCTCATAAAAAGGTTAACTCAAGGCTTGCCCCTGGCAAAACACACACACACAATGTGAAAGAAAGGGTGTGTGTAAAGAGACTGGCACTGTAAGAACACACACTCTCTATATGCTGCCCCTATAACAAAGTATTATTAAGAGGAGCCTGGCCACATCCATTAGGTTTCCTTAAAGCACCTATACATTTTGCGTCATTCATATGATACTGAAAGGAAAGCAAGCCACTGACCCAACCTGACTTCTGCACACTGCAGGGCAGCACTTTCAGGCACTGACCAGGGAGCAAAATGGAGATCTGACACCCCAGCCCCAAGCCGGTGACCCATGAAGCACACACTGTGATCTGACAGCCCTGGTAGAAGATGAGTTGTGAGAGTCTTGCTGGCAACTTTGCATCTGCTGAGTCCCCTGCCTGTCCTGTCCTGTCCCTGCCTGTCCTGTCCCTCCCCAGGCAGCCTGGCTAGAGGCACAATACATCATAAAGATTGGCAGCTAAGCACTATCTGAACATCAGGAAATCAGCACAGAGGAAAGCCCCTCCCTCCCCATCATTAACCCTCTCTCCCCCCATGAGGTCACTTACCTTGCAGCTGGGCAAAGCGGGCTTCCTGCTGCTGCTTGAATTTCAAAGGCTGCTGCACCCCCCTCAGATCCCTCCTGGGGGGCAGATGTGTTGTGCATCAGACAATAACCAGCCTGGGGTATAAATGGGCATCCCCAGCTGATGCAGATCTGAGTGGCAGAGCAGGGCACCCCTGTGCCAGGCTCCTGGACTGCAGCTCCCCATGCAGCCACTCAGGGGTTGTCCATCATGCAATCTTTTCACAGACTGTATTGGAGGGCTGCCTGGCCTAACTGCTAGATGTGCCCCTTCCTGTCAATCAGAGGCAGTCCTCTAATGCAGGCGTTTTCTGGGAATGGCTTGGACCAATGGTGCTTTCCCATTGGTCCAAGCTTTTCCAATGCTCTATCAGTGCCTGTCAGTCTCTGCGGCACTAATGAGCAGTGACCAGGAAATAGGCAGCACTTGTCTCTGACGTGTGCTGCACACATCTTGGGCAGTTTACTCAATTAGTGCAGCAGGGAAACGTCCTGCTATGCAAATTGTGTAGGCTGGGAAAACTAATTCCTGCAGAGGCAGAGGATGGAGCTGACAGCGGGGGAGCAGGTGAGTTTGTTTTTAGTTTATTAACTTATCATTTAATGGCAGGTGAGGCTCTGCCTCCCCTGCCTCCACTGACTGCACGTTCCTAGCTGTGGACATGGAGGCTGCATTAGATGCTTTGGCAGCTGAGGTGGACTGTTAAAACCACTAACAACTGGCTGGCAGAGGACTTCGGAGGATGAGGATGGCCCTAAGTTAGCCAATTGCCACCACAATCCTCTGTATGTTGCTGCCGCTTAAGCGGCCAGCACGGGGGCGTGTCCTGGACTCGGAGCCGAATGGCCGCGTGTTAGCTCGGCTCCCGCACCGACCTCGTTTACCACGGGCACCGCATCATTAGCCTGCACCATGGGCAAGAGCAGACGACAGCCCCAGACTCCGGGACCCTCAGAGGCCTGCCCCAGCCCACCTCAGCCCGGTATCAGGGACTTTTTTCAGCCGCAAAGCGGCACACCAGCGGCGCCGGAAAAATCCAAGATGGCGGCCGCATCTCCATCGGCGGCGCCATGCTCCCCGGCCTCCTCCGGCTCTGGCTGGGATCAGCCGCCGGATCTTACTCAACTGCTCCGCTCACTGCCTACCAGGGAGGATTTGAACGTGGTGGCCAAAGACCTTCGCCTCTCTCTCTCAGGAGAGATTCAGCAGGTACGCCAGGATTTGCAGGGCCTCACGCAGCGCCTCGTGGTGGTGGAGGAGGGGCAGCAGGCCCAAAAATCCACTTTACAGGCGCACTCCACGCAATTGTCACTGCATCACCACCTGTTCCATGCCCTTACGCGACAGGTTGAGGATCTAGAAAATAGAGGCAGACGCCATAATATTAGGGTGCGGGGCCTGCCTGAATCTGAGCAGGACCCTGAGGAGCTCCGCTGCATGCTGACTCGCCTTTTCAATATGCTGTTGCACAATGCCCATGAAGCGCCGATAGAGATGGAGAGATGGCACAGGGCGCTCAGGCCTAAGGGTCCCCCTGGAGCCCCCCCACGAGATATAATTTGCTGTATAACGCGCTTCGGCATGAAAGAACGAATTATGGAACAGGCGCGGGGTAAAACGGCGATACGCTTCGAGGGCTCGAAAGTTGAACTGTACCAGGATATATCTCAGCTCACCCTACACACTAGACGTGTCCTACGACCTCTCACCGCAGCACTGCAACGGGGGGGCCTACAATATAGATGGCTCTACCCCTCGGGTATTCAAGTTCGCACCCCACATGGCCCCGTCACAGTGCGCAATAATGAGGAACTGCCTAATTTCTTGACCTTGCTGGAACTACCGCCTGATATCATTCCGGCCTGGCCGGACCCGATCCAGTTCTATACAGCGGACCTGCCAAGACCTCAGCGTCCCCTCAGGCGCCCCCGTCGCCCTGTACGACAGTCCTCCCGTGATGATAACCTTCCTCCTTACAGCTCACAAGATACCTGAGCCAACGTCTTAACATGTTTTTACGTGACTTTGACGTCAGCGGTTCTTCATTTGACTCGTTCATCTCAGCTGTTAATCACCTTGAATCCGGACGACGCGTAGAATGCCTCCGGGTTGTGCTGCGCCCCACCTTTTTGGACGTCTGGTCGCGGAGTAGACAGGGTCCTCCGGTTCCCGGAGTCCGTTTGTTGCTGTTCTTCTTCTTCTTTTTGGACATGTTTTGCTGCCCTGGCTGCACGTCTATGTTCAACGACGAGATGTGCGGGGACCGTTTTGGTTCGATAGCTTTTTACACTCCATTTACGTGTACTGTTCGTCACTCCGGGACTCGCTCCCCTGGGATTTCGCCCACTCCGGCTGGAGTAGTCTAGGTGGGGAACCCACCTGCGTCGCCACAGGCGTCGCGTTGGAACCTCCCCTGCCTGGGGTGTTCACCCATTGTGATCTATTTGATCTTCTGTTTTTGGTTTTATATATTAGTTAAGTTAAGTTTTATTTTCCCTTTTCCTATCCTCTCCTTTTCCCAAATACGGCATTGTTTTTCTCCGCGTTGGTCTCAATATGTCTTTCTGTCCTAGACCATTGTTAATACGATCCATTAATGCTGGGGGCCTTAATGTCCCGACAAAGAGACATATCGCTTTGCGCGATTTCACTAAAGCGCAGGTATCCGTGGCTCTCATACAGGAGACCCATTTCTCAAGCACACACGCTCCATCATTTAAAAACCCATCTTATCCCTTGGGCTTTTTCAGTAATTGCACAACCGGCAAGATTAGGGGCACTGCCATCCTTTTTGCTAAGCATGTCCCGTTTCAACTGCTCGATTGCGCATTAGATGAGGACGGCAGATATGTTATGGTGAAAGGCCATGTTGGGGATCAACTCTACACCTTTGTTTCTCTTTACCTCCCTAATCGCGGACAACACAGGGCTCTTAGGTCCATCATGAATAAAGTGGCTAACTTCCAAGGGGTATTTTGGTGGTGGGCGGGGACTTCAATCTTCCTCTGGACCCCAAACTGGACACGTCCCGTGGGACGTCTAGCGTCCCGCTCACTGTTATACGATCCACTCGGCTGGCCTTACTGGATTTGTGTTTGACCGATTGTTGGAGGGCTCTCCACCCTACTTCCAGGGATTATACGCACCATAGTGCCTTACATAAGTCATATTCCCGTATTGATCTTATTTTACTACCCTTTGCGCAATCACACCTCCTCCAGTCCGCTAGGATTGGAAGCCAGACATGGTCGGATCACTGCCCGGTAGACGTGGAGCTCCGATCCTCTTTGTATCGTCCAAAGGCTTCACACTGGAGGCTGAACGATACGCTGCTACAGGATGCAGTAGTACTCGCGGGCCTAGAGGCAGAGGTTGCTAGGTATTTTAGTGAGAATGATACCCCCGATGTTACCCCCCCGCTCCTTTGGGAGGCTCACAAGGCTTCAGCCAGAGGTTATCTAATTAAACAGGGTGCCCGCCTTAAGAGGGAACGCGCCCAGCGTCAGAATGACTTGATCCAGCAGATACGCTCACTGGAGACAGCACATAAATCATGCCAATCTGAGGAGATTTACGCACAACTTACTGCGCTTAGGGCGGACCTAAACTCTTTGTTGGACATTAAGGCACAGAAATCCTTTCTTTATGTTAAAAAATTGTTCTTTGAACATGGTAACAAGTGCGGCAGGTTACTCGCGAGGGCCTTACGTAAAAAGCGTAGCGCCTCATACATCTCACGTATCATAGACAAGTCGGGTACGAAGGTCACACTACCAACTGCCATGTTAAGCGTTTTTCGTGATCACTTCCGTTCCCTTTACAATCTGGACGCCAATACCTCCATTAATGCACCACTATCACAGAAAATTGAAAATTATTTACGATTACATATAAAATGCAAATTACCACTGACTGGTAGGCGCCTCTTAGAGTCCCCAATCTCTGAGGAGGAGCTTCTCACAGCTGTTAAGGAGACCCCCTCGGGCAAGGCGCCTGGCCCAGATGGGTTCTCTTTGTCCTATTATAAAAAACTTATGCATGTCCTGCAGCCTTATTGGCTTTCTTCATTTAATTCATTGACTCATGGCCATCGCCTACACCCTGCCACATTGACCGCCACTATCACCCTGCTCCCAAAACCGGGTAGGGATCCTGACTATTGCAGTAATTACAGACCCATCTCCTTACTTAATCAAGACATCAAACTATTTGCAAAAATTTTAGCTACACGTCTCAAACCGTATGTCCCCGGTTTGGTACATCTTGACCAGACTGGATTCATTCCTGGGAGGGAGGCTCGGGATAGCACAGTAAGGGCAATTAATTTAATCCAGGGTGCTTCTCACTCACCTGCTGACCCACTCTTGTTGCTCTCCACGGACTGCGACAAGGCTTTCGACAGGGTCAGATGGGATTTTCTGTTCCGCACATTAACTCATATGGGATTCGGGGATCATATGTTGATGTGGATTCGTGCCCTATACACCAATCCTTGCGCACGCGTTAATATTAACGGGGTTCTCTCTGACGCCTTCCCCGTAGCCAATGGGACTAGACAGGGGTGTCCTTTATCTCCCCTCTTGTTCGCATTATCCCTGGAACCATTTCTACAGGCAGTACGCAGCGCTCCGGACATCACGGGGCTGGAGATCGGGGCCTCAGAGCATCGTCTAGCGGCATACGCTGATGACTTATTATTTTTTATCCGCTCACCGCTTATCACTCTCCCTAATCTTCTGCGGTTATTTGCAGATTACGGCGCTCTCAGCAACTTAAAATTGAACATGGACAAATCAGAGATTCTTCCAATCTCGGTCCCGGCTACGCTGGCGAATAGCCTGCAAAGCGCATTCCCCTTCAGATGGTGCCAAGGTCCTTTAAAATATTTGGGAACATACTTGTCTGGGAACCCGGGGGATCTCTATACGGATAATTATGGGCCATTGTTGCGGTCTGTGGAGAGCGACCTTCGCTCATGGGATCTCTCACACATAACTTGGTTCGGGCGTATCAACGCTATCAAGATGTCTATCCTTCCTAAGATTCTGTATCTCTTTCAGACGATTCCCATTACCTTACCTAGGTCTTTCTTTAGCACCATGGATGGCCTGCTTCGGACATACGTCTGGAACGGCCGCCCACCACGGGTCAAACTTGGATTACTCACTACCCCGCGCTCCGCAGGAGGCATGTCTGTGCCGCATGTTCAGCGGTATTATCAAGCTTCACACCTACAGCGGATAGTGGAATGGGGAACTACGTCAACGCCTAAAGCTTGGGTGGGGGTTGAGAAACACTTCGCCGGCCCTGCTTTGGCTTCCGTGCCATGGGTACCACCGCGCGCGATTCCCCTGCCCCCTACTACTCTTTTCACCACACGCGCTACACTACGCGTCTGGCGAACGTTGCAGTCCCAAACTAACATAGCTCCCTTCCCATCGCCATTAATGCCTTTGCAACACTTACCGGTATTTTCCAGACATCTGATGCCCACTGCCCCTCTAGATGGCCCACCTTCCCCCCTACCGGGCCATTTTGTTGTGGATGGGCACAGGGTAGAAGCTGCACAACTGCCATACCTTCAGCCTATGGGCTTCCTTGCTAAATTCCATTTGCATCGCCTAATACACTACTTATGCTCACTTGCACCGCTGGAGGCTTACTGCAGACAAACAACCACCTTTGAAATTATAATTAAACGGGGCACGACCCCCGCACACAGTATATCCCTCCTTTATAGCATGTTGCAGACACTACATACCCCCCCCACTCTTTTCCGTACTAAATGGGAATCGTCCCTTCAGATTGCTCTGACGGATGCTGAATGGCTTAAGATATATGAACTAGCGCACTGTTGCACCCCTTCCACTAGGATCCAGGAGGTGAACTATAAGATCATGTACCGCTGGTACCGTACACCAGATAGGTTGCGACACATTTTGGGAGGGGGTGGTGGTTTGTGCTGGCGCTGCCAGGCGCCCGGCGCTGACCATTTGCACATCTGGTGGTCATGCCCTCTGATTCAGCCGTTCTGGTCTCGTGTACACGCCTATATATGTATGGTGGTGGAACCACACCCACCTTTTCTTCCAGAACTGTACCTTCTACACCACACATCCATCACCATCTCGGCTTATAAAAAGTCGGTCATGCCCTGCCTGATACACGCGGCCAGACTGACCATTCCCAAGTTTTGGAGACAGGCTGTTACACCTCCTGTTGCTACGTGGCTAGATGAAGTGGAATTCATCCGTGGTGTTGACGAGATGGCATCCCGAGCAGCCGATCGATATGAGATATATACTCGTAAATGGTTCTATTGGTTGACCGATGTATTGCCACACTCTCGCCGCAATCCATAGTTCGATAGTGATTCGGTTTGTCGGTCGGTGGAACGTCCACTGATCGCCTGTATTTATACTTATCTCTATATTTATATTTATATTTACGTATACCTTATGCCATCTGACTCGCTCTGCCGTTCCTCTCCCTTTTCCCCTTTTTCTTTTTATTTACTTTGTTGTATATTGTATATCGCAAAAGGTATTGTTACACATGCTACTGTTATGCACCACTGCAAATCTTCCTTGTAATACCTGTAATTCAAAATAAACTTGAATATGTTAAAAAAAAAAAAAAAAGACGGCCAGCACCATTTTAAGAAAGGACAAGCGTTGCCCCTGCAGAGGATAGCACAACGTCCACGACGACCAGATGGCACAACCTCCACGACAATGAGGCGCTTGCCCTCTTATCTGTGTGGGATCGTCTTGTGTCACGGTGGCTCAGGGGATGGGGCGGCTCTGGCAGCAGCTTCCTCGCTTGCTCGCTGGCCGGCGCCGAATGTAGCGCTTCGGCCCGCTCACGTGGGACGCCGAGGGGGCGGGGCCTGGCGCTGTGACGCGGACCCGCCGGGTTAAAACCCAGTCTCTCCAATACACCGGTGCCCTGACGTGGTATTCACCTCCCGCAGAGCTCTTGTGATTTTTGGCTATCTCCTGTGTATGATCCTTGGCATTGGCAAACGAATCCTCTTGTGTATAACCCTTGGCATTGGCAAACGAACCCTCCTGTGTATTACCCTGGCATTGGCAAACGAACCCTCCTGTGTATGACCCTTGGCATTGGCAAACGAACCCTCCTGTGTATGACTCCTGGTATTGGCAAACGAACCCTCCTGTGTATGACTCCTGGTATTGGCAAACGAACCCTCCTGTGTATGACCCCTGGTATTGGCATTTACTCTGCTCTAGGTTCTGCCCTTAACGTTGGTACTGAGGTCAGTCTATGTGGCATCCTAAGCACGCATCAGATTACCTCTGCTATTACTAAAGTCCTAGGGAGGACTTGTGATCTGTTCTGTACCCCTGTCTGGTATTTCCCTTTCTTTATCTGTTACCTGCTTCATTGTCTATATAGCTTTGCCGACCATTCAAGGATCGGAAGAGTAGAAAGGGAGCTACAGAAAGAGATATATATCTTGGTAGTCAGAAGGATTCGTGACGATACTCTATTCCATACCTCTGTCTGGTGTTACCCCTTGTCTATCTATTGTCTGGTTAATTTCTAGTTTTCGCCGACCATTCAAGGATCGGAAGGGTAGAGAGCGGTCTGCGTAAAGGGACCACACTTTTGGTAATCAGAGGGATCCGTGACATTACGTCAGGGCCAATGGATCCCGCAGACCTCTCTAACCAGCTGGCACGTATCGCAGCCAGACAAGAGGAACAGGACCATAGGATGGACCAGATTTCTCTCGCTCTGCAAACCCTGTTAAATCGGTCCAATACAGGTACCACAAACCCTCCAGATCCAGTGTTACCTAGGGTCAGTCCCGTCCCCCCTGAGGGACATAGGCTTAGTATGAAGGCACCCCTACGCTATGATGGTACACCAAGCCTATGTCGGGGGTTTTTGACTCAACTCGAGATTTTGTTTGAGAACAATCCAGGTTCTTGTATGTCTGATAAAGCCAAAGTCGGATATCTGATTAATCATTTAACAGAAAAAGCTTTATTGTGGGCTACGCCGTTGTGGGAAATAAGAAACCCATCATTTATGACTATGAGGGTTTTACCTCTGAGTTAAAACGTACCTTTGATCCCTCTAGAAGGGCTACCAATGCGGGTAGGTCCTTGTTTCACATCAAACAAGGTAATAAGAGGGTCGCCGATTATGCCATAGAGTTTAAGACTTTGGTTTCTGAAGTACTTGGGCCGAACGAACGACGTTTTAACCTTAGCCTTTACCGAAGGCTTGAACGAGGCTTTTATGTTTGAACTGGCTCCTTAAGATTACCAGAAAGTCTGGACCACCTGATAGATTTCTGTATAGCCATGGACGATCAAATCAGGGAAAGGAGACACCCCAGAGATAGACCCAGAAGGGTCTTGCCTCCTTTACCCTCGTTACCCAGACACCCCAGTACATCAGGTGGTTCGGAGAATGTAAAAACAGATTTACCGGTCGTTGAACCCATGCAAATAGGGAAGACAGGTATTTCAGAAGCAGAAAAAGCTCACAGAAGAGAAAGGGGCTCTGCTTTTATTGTGCAGGGGCAGATCACTTCCGCCTTCAATGTCCTCAGAGACCCAGGGTGGCAGGGCTGAACATAGCAGAGTGGGATTCAGAACAGGAGACACCCAGGTTGTCGGTTCTCTGTGTGCCTCCTTTGTGGATAATGAGAAAAAAAAATCCAGGATTCTGTTACCGGTCTCCCTAACCTGGGAGGGGGTTCACCTCAAGACTGAGGCGTTTTTGGACTCTGGGGCCTCAGGCAATTTTATGGATAAGAATTTTGCTGCCAAAAACCTCATACCACTGGTTCTCAGGGAAAGACCTCTAAGGGTGGAGGCCATAGATGGTAACCCCCTGGCATGTCCACATATCACTCACGATACAGTCGATGTATGTATGAAAGTAGGAGTTTTACACCAGGAGACAATAAGATTTCAAATCATTGAATCACCCTCATGTCCTGTCGTCCTTGGGTTTCCATGGCTAACAGAGCACAACCCAGTAGTCGATTGGGTCCAGAGAGATTAAAATGTTGGGGTCAGAGTTGTCAGTCTAAGTGCCTAGGCACAGTTAATGTGATTGGTAGCCTCAATATTGCCACAGCCCCTCCTTTGTCCACGGAGGTTCCGGAATGTTACCTGGCATTAAAGGAGGTGTTCTCTAAAGCCAGGACTGAGGTCCTACCACCACATCGTCCATATGACTGTGCATTGACTTGCTCCCCGGTACGATGCCTCCTAGGGGTCACGTATACCCTTTGTCACAAAGGGAGAACGACATTATGGAGGAATATATAAGGGAGAATCTGGAACGAGGATTCATTAGACGGTCCTCCTCTCCAGCAGGAGCAGGTTTCTTTTTTGTTTCCAAGAAAGAGGGAGATCTGCGACCTTGCATCGACTATAGGGGTTTAAATAGGATCACTATAAGAAATGCATATCCCATACCTCTCATAACAGAATTGTTTGACCGATTAAAAGGGGCTCGTGTCTATACTAAGCTTGATTTACGCGGAGCGTACAACCTGGTCAGGGTTAAAAAGGGAGACGAATGGAAAACGGCTTTTAATACACGTAGCGGGCATTACGAATACCTGGTGATGCCTTTTGGGTTGTGTAATGCGCCAGCCGTCTTTCAGGACCTTATAAATGACACTCTAAGGGACTTTCTGCAAGAATTCGTCATAGTATATCTGGATGATATCCTGATATACTCTCCTGATGTGGACACTCATCATGTCCACGTGAAACAAGTGTTGAAAAAACTATTGAAGGCTGGATTGTACTGTAAGCTAGAAAAATGTCTATTCGACATAGTAACTGTGCAATTCCTTGGTTATATTATAACTCCTGGGGGTTTTCAAATGGATCCTAAGAAGCTCTCAGCTATTCTTGACTGGCCTCTACCCCAAGGACTTAAAGCCATTCAGAGGTTTCTGGGGTTTACGAACTATTACCGAAGGTTCATTAAAGATTTTTCGGCCTTGGTGGCCCCCCTCACGGCTATGACAAAGAAAGGGGTGGGAAATCAGAAATGGACACCTCAAGCCACTCAAGCCTTTGAGGCACTAAAGCAAGCCTTTACTACTGCCCCTGTTCTCCGGCATCCAGATCCGGCTCTGCCTTTCCAATTAGAAGTTGACGCCTCCGAACTAGGTCTTGGTGCAGTCTTGTCCCAAAGGGAGGCTTCTGACAAACCCCTGCATCCATGCGGCTTCTATTCTCGGAAGTTGTCCCCGGCAGAGAAGAACTATGACATTGGAAATAGAGAATTGTTAGCAGTCATCGCGGCCTTGGCCGAATGGAGATACTTATTAGAAGGGTCTAAGGACCCCATTGTTATCATAACCGACCATAAGAATCTCACGTACATTGGAGATGCCAAACGTTTAAACTCCAGACAAGCGAGATGGTCATTGTTTCTTTCAAGTTTTAATTTCGTACTTACCTATAGACCTGGGTCCAGAAACATAAAGCAGACGCATTGTCGAGACAGTATGAGTCCTTTGAACATAATATCCAAGATCAGCATCCCATTGTACCCCAGGAGAGGATTATAGCCACTACCACGATTAGTGTTTCGTCTCCTCTAATGAAAAGGTTGCAGACCGTCCAGGGCGCAGCTCCTGGGGAAAACCTCCTGCGAAACTCTTTGTACCTGAGAACGAAAGAGAAGAGGTACTTAACATCTATCATGACAATAAAACTTCCGGGCATATGGGTATCACCAAGACTGTGTCTAGTATCAGTAAACTCCTCTGGTGGCCCACATTGCGCCGAGATGTCAAAGATTACATTGCGTGTGCGAAGTGTGCACAAGCAGAAAAGTCCCAAAACAGCACCCATTGGCTTACTCCAGCCTTTGCCGATCCCCGAACGACCCTGGTCACATGTAGCCATGGATTTTATCGTAGAGTTACCTGAGTCAAGAGGGAATACAGTGATACTTACGATCATAGATCGATTTTCCAAGATGGGTCACTATGTTCCTCTTCAGAAACTACCTTCGGCAGCTGAACTGGTGCCCATATTCATTGCCAATGTGTGTCCGCATTCACGGTGTCCCTCGGGAGATAGTCTCTGATAGGGGGACCCAATTCATCTCCGGATTCTGGAGAGGGTTTTGTAAGAACGTGGGGATAGACCTCTCTTTTCTCTTCGGCCTATCACCCCCAGAGAACGGAGAGCAGAACGAGCAAACCAAAACGTAGAGAAATATCTCAGGTGCTTCATCTCAGAACAACAAGATAACTGGTCAGATCTGCTACCGTGGCAGAATATGCTATTAACAGCGCAGTAAGTGAATCCACAGGTCATTCTCCTTTCTTCACTGTTTATGGCTTTGATCCTCCCGTGCTCCCCGCCACGTTTCCTGATTCCACGATTCCTGCTTTAGATAAACAACTGGCATCATTGAAAGAGACTTGGGGGAGAGTGAGACGGGCACTGGAGGAAAGTAGTGCCATCCAGAAAACTAAGGCCGACAGACACAGGAGGCAGGCACCAGTGTATCAAGTTGGGGACAGGGTTTGGCTGTCTTCACGTAACATCAAGCTCTTAGTGCCTTCCATGAAGTTGGCTCCTAGGTATATCGGCCCTATAAGATACTACGGCGACTCAACCCTGTCTCCTATGCTTTGGCGTTACCCCCCATTTTTAAATACACAATGTATTCCATGTAAACCTTTTGAAGCCGCTGTTATGTAACCGGTACACCAAAGTCCATGCTCCACCGCCTCCTGTCTCTGTGGAGGGCGAGGAGGAATTCGAAGTTCAGGCCATTCTGGGTGCCAGGCTGTCTAGGGGGTCTTGCAGTATTTGGTCGATTGGGTGGGGTACGGTCCGGAGGATCGTTCTTGGGTACCGGCTGCGGAAGTCCATGCTCCTAGGCTAGTGAAGGCCTTCTATTTAGCGCACCCCCGTGCCCCTGGGGGTCGTCCAGTGGCCGCCCCTGGAGGGGGGGGTTCTGTCACGGTGGCTCAGGGGATGGGGCGCCTGGCAGCAGCTTCCTCGCTGCTCGCTGGCCAGGCGCCGAATGTAAGCGCTTCCGGGCCCGCTCACGTGGGACGCCGAGGGGCGGGGCTGGCGCTGTGACGCGGACCCGCCGGGTTTAAAACCCAGTCTCTCCCATACACCGGTGCCCTGACGTGGTATTCACCTCCCGCAGAGCTCTTTGATTTTTGGCTATCTCCTGGTATGATCCTTGGCATTGGCAAACGAATCCTCTTGTGTATAACCCTTGGCATTGGCAAACGAACCCTCCTGTGTATTACCCTTGGCATTGGCAAACGAACCCTCCTGTGTATGACCCTTGGCATTGGCAAACGAACCCTCCTGTGTATGACCCTGGCATTGGCAAACGAACCCTCCTGTGTATGACTCCTGGTATTGGCAAACGAACCCTCCTGTGTATGACCCTGGATTGGCATTTTACTCTGCTCTAGGTTCTGCCCTTAACGTTGGTACTGAGGTCAGTCTATGTGGCATCCTAAGCACGCATCAGATTACCTCTGCTATTACTAAAGTCCTAGGGAGGACTTGTGATCTGTTCTGTACCCCTGTCTGGTATTTCCCTTTCTTTATCTGTTACCTGCTTCATTGTCTATATAGCTTTGCCGACCATTCAAGGATCGGAAGAGTAGAAAGGGAGCTACAGAAAGAGAATATATATCTTGGTAGTCAGAAGGATTCGTGACGATACTCTATTCCATACCTCTGTCTGGTGTTACCCCTTGTCTATCTATTGTCTGGTTAATTGTCTTTCTAGTTTCGCCGACCATTCAAGGATCGGAAGGGTAGAGAGCGGTCTGCGTAAAGGGACCACACTTTTGGTAATCAGAGGGATCCGTGACAGTCTGCCTTGTCCTTTGGTCTTACGACATGGTGGAGTGATATATAGATTAAAGATATACAGAACTCTGGGTGGGGGGCTGTGGCGGCTACCGAAGGGAGCAGACGTGTATCTGTGGAGCTCCACATGTCTGCTGCTCTTGAGGTCATCCTTGTACGCCTAATTAGCTGATTTATTTTACTGATTTGGGACTCAGGCTGGCTGGCCATCGAACTGAGTTGTCCGGAGGCCGTTCTGTCCCCCCCTCCGGACCAGAGACGCTCGTTTGTGGCCAACGGAGTGGAGAAGACACGAGGAAGCTTGGCGGCCATTTTGCGGCCTATCGTCCTGGCCCCTGCGCCTTTCTACCTGGAGCGACTGACAGGCACAGCGGATATGAGCGGCAGGCTGAACCGACTCCCCCCACGAGAGGTACAGAACACCTTCCTAGCGGGCCTGGAGGCTTGCTTGCTGCTCCTGGATGGAGAGGACTGGACGGTCCGCTCACCAGAGGAGTGTGGTGACGGATGACGCTTGCCTTGCGCCACTGCCGAGGGGTGGTGCGAATCGGGGTTCGACGAGGGATGGAGCTGCATCGGCTGGACGCTCTGCTGAGGCCTATTTTATGGATGCTGCGGGGAGCCTGGATGTGGCTGCTGAGAGAGGTGACAAGCCCGTGAAGCTCGACGGATGCATGGACTTATCGGACTCTGGCGGCCTGTGGAACAAGAGAGGTGCCTCGGGGACCTGGAGGCCGCTGGTCCCTGCGATCAGCGCTGTGTTGGAGACCCAAGGAGCTGGCGCCCGGATTGAGGGGTCCGGACTGCCGGCACGCATTGCACCGGGGGGAGTTCTGGTGCGACCTGGAGGCCGAGATCATGACTTGGAGGGAGTTGAGGGCCCCTCTTTGTCGATAGTGTGGGCGAAAATGCTTCGGGGTTCCCCGGATTACATCCCGCGGTGGTCGGAGTCTCTCACCTAGGTGGCCGAAGTGGGAGCTTTCTGGGTGTCCCGAGGCATAACGCAGCTGTGGACCGTGCTCCCAGACGTAGAGCCAGCTTGGACGCCACGAACCGGCCGCCCGTGCGACGATCTGCCTGCTGCACGAGCTGCCTTGTTTAGAGATACAGGTTGAAATATCTTGTTGTTTCTCGATTGTTGACCCGTTTTCTGATCTGGCCTTATTCTTTGACACTTGACGACCCCTTTTTTGTTGTCCGAGGACATTTTTTACTTTGCTGTCATGCCCTTTTTCATTTTGTTACATTTTATATTTTTTCTGCTGAATTTCCCCCCCTTTATTTTTTTTTTTTATTTTTTTAATATATATGGATATATATATATATTTATTTATTTATTTTTTACGGCATATCCGGGATGTCTCGGGAGGTGCTGCAGTGGCCTGGTGCTCAGATTGGCCCCCGAGTGCCCGGACCTGGTGCCACTATGCCCCCTGACCCCACCCACGGTCTGTCACCGTGCGTGAACCCCCCAGGGCAGGCACAATTTTGGCCTTTGCCATTTTCCACCCCCAACCCTACCCCCTCATCCTTCTGTTTGTTAAACACAGCAGTGCTTTTATACAGTTGATTCTTTTTGCATACCTTTTCTTTTTACTGCTGACTTCTTTAATTATTGTTTCCCACAAGATGTGTTTGTTTCCGACTTTGTGCTTATTTTTAGATGAGACCCCCCTTCTGGGGATGTTTTTTGCGGATTTATTAATACTCTTTGATGACTTCTTTATCTGTTTTGCTCTACATTGATGTGTTCTTTATGATGACAATTCTTGGCCCTGCGTGGCCCTTCCTTTCTTTATAGCATGATTGTTAAGCTGACTTTTTTCCAAAATAAAAATTTTGAAACATCAAAAAAAAAAAAAAGATATACAGAACTCTGTTATAGAAATTGGAGATATGCAGAACTCTGATTCAACTGTGTTATCTAGATTAAAGATTTCCAGAACTCTGGTATAACTCAGTGAGACACACTGGCAGCCAGTGACAAGACACAGATTAAAATTTGCAGAAACCTCCTATAAATCAGTGAGACCCCCTGATGGGTGGCAGTGAAAAGACACAGATTACAATTCCCAGATATCTGCTACAAATCTGTGAGACCCCCTGATGGGTGGCAGTGACAAAACACAAATTACAATTCCCAGGAACCTCCTATAAATCAGTGAGACCCCCTGATGGGTGGCAGTGACAAGACACAATTTACAATTCCCAGGAACCTCCTATAAATCAGTGAGACCCCCTGACGGGTGGGCAGTGACAAGACACAAATTACAATTCCCAGGAACCTCCTATAAATCAGTGAGACCCCCTGATGGGTGGCAGTGACAAGACACAAATTACAATTCCCAGGAACCTCCTATAAATCAGGGAGACCCCCTGATTGGTGGCAGTGACAAGATGCAAATTACAATTCCCAGGAACCTCCTATAAATCAGTGAGACCCCCTGATCGGTGGCAGTGACAAGACACAATTTACAATTCCCAGGAACCTCCTATAAATCAGTGAGACCCCCTAATGGGTGGCAGTGACAAGACACAAGTAACAAATTCCCAGGAACCTCCTATAAATTAGTGAGACCCCCTGATTGGTGGCAGTGACAAGACGCAAATTACAATTCCCATGAACCTCCTATAAATCAGTGAGACCCCCTGATGGGTGCAGTGACAAGACACAAATTACAATTCCCAGGAACCTCCTATAAATCAGTGAGACCCCCTGATGGAGGGCAGTGACAAGACACAAATTACAACAATTCCCAAATATCTGCTAGAAGTCAGACCCCCCAATAGCTGCTGGCACTGAAAAGACACACTAGCAGAACAATCTCCTCTCAAAAAACACTTGCTGGGGCTGCGAGGGACGTCTTATATAGTGTGCTGCGGGACTTAGCTCTGTGAGCCCATGATTGGGCAAAATTTGCCCATAGTCTTGCACCTGACCTGTGGTTAGGTGCAAGGCTGTAGCCAATTACAAGCTTCAGGCCAGTGGAAAAGTGCATTGTGGTCCATTGTGGGCGAACTCGAACTTCTGTCCCTTCAAAAACTCTTTGGTTGCTTTTGCAGTATGCTTTGGGTCATTGTCCATCTGCACTGTGAAGCGCCGTCCAATGAGTTCTGCAGCATTTGGCTGATTGTGAGCAGATAATATTGCCCGAAACACTTCAGAATTCATCCTGCTGCTTTTGTCAGCAGTCACATCATCAATAAATACAAGAGAACCAGTTCCATTGGCAGCCATACATGCCCACGCCATGACACTACCACCACCATGTTTCACTGATGAGGTGGTATGCTTAGGATCATGAGCAGTTCCTTTCCTTCTCCACACTCGTCTCTTCCCATCACTCTGGTACAAGTTGATCTTGGTCTCATCTGTCCATAGGATCTTGTTCTAGAACTGTGAAGGCTTTGTTAGGTGTTGTTTGGCAAACTCTAATCTGGCCTTCCTGTTTATGAGGCTCAACAATGGTTTACATCTTGTGGTGAACCCTCTGTATTCACTCTGGTGAAGTCTTCTCTTGATTGTTGACTTTGACACACATACACCTACCTCCTGGAGAGTGTTCTTGATCTGGCCAACTGTTGTGAAGGGTGTTTTCTTCACCAGGGAAAGAATTCTTCGGTCATCCACCATAGTTGTTTTCCGTGGTCTCCCGGGTCTTTTGGTGTTGCTGAGCTCACCGGTGCATTCCTTCTTTTTGAGAATGTTCCAAACAGTTGTTTTGGCCACAGCTAATGTTCTTGCTATCTCTCTGATGGGTTTGTTTTGTTTCTTCAGCCTAATGATGTCTTGCTTCACTGATAGTTACAGCTCTTTGGATCTCATCTTGAGAGTTGGCAGCAACAGATTCCAAATGCAAATAGCACACTTGAAATTAACTCTGGGCCTTTTATCTGCACATTGTAATTGGGGTAATGAGGGAATATCACACACCTGGCCATGGAACAGCTGAGAAGCCAATCGTCCCATTACCTTTGGTCCCTTAACAAGTGGGAGGCACATCTGCAAACTGCTGTAAGTCCTACACCGTTCACCGGAGTTGAATGTACATACCCTCAAATTAAAGCTGACAGTCTGCAGTTAAAGCACATTGTGTTTATTTCATTCCAACTCCATTGTGGTGGAGTATAGAGCCAAAGATGTTAGAATTGTGTCGATGTCCCAATATTTCTGGACCTGACTGTACATGCTGTTGAAAAGCTCTGTTTTCCATCAATCAAATTCTTCCACGGTATACTTCAATATGAGCGAAATGGCTTCTGATTTCCGGTGGGTCTGCCTTTAGCTATAATAATTAATAATTTACACACACAAAGCAGCACAAAAGTAAAAAGAATAAAAACACAGAACCTTACTCATACGTCAGCAAGCTAACCGGACATCTGTGACTCCTGGGGCTGGAGATTAGAAACACGGGCCAAATCCTCACTTCTTACGTGAACCCCAAGTGGACAAAAGCGCTGAGCCCTTGCTGGTCTCAGAATATATAGGTTTTCCAGTTCATTCAAAAAGAATAGCCCATACATTTTCCCAGAATTCCCCCTCCGGTTAGTTCATGGGCATGCTCAGTTCACTGCTTCTTTGATATTACCGCTGTGCATTAAAATTAATCATCCCAAGATCGTCTCTAGCGATCAAAGCATGTGCCCGCTTCTTTGATCTACGTGATCCCATACAAGGTGCTGCCGCTGAGGGAAAAGCTCCATGGTTTGAAATGCTTGTGGACTCATGCAGGGACGGGACAAGGGACATTCCATTAGAGCAAATGGGTAATTTCCACCCTTATCATGCAGATCAAAGAAAACCTATTCTGCAACAGCCTGTGATATCCCTTCATTACAAAAATTTTAATTATTTTCTGCCACACACCAGGAACTGAGGCTTTTGCTAGTCAGCTGTGCAGCCTTGCTCCTTGTATGTATAGAGATACATACACTATATTGCCAAAAGTATTCGCTCACCTGCCTTGACTCGTATATGAATTTAAGTGACATCTCATTCCTATTCCATAGGGTTCAATATGACGTTGGTCCACCCTTTGCAGCTATGACAGCTTCAACTCTTCTGGGAAGGCTGTCCACAAGGTTTAGGAGTGTGTTTATGGGAATTTTTGACCATTCTTCCAGAAGCGCATTTGTGAGGTCACACACTGATGTTGGAAGAGAAGGCCTGGCTCTCAGTTTCTGCTCTAATTCATCCCAAAGGTGTTCTATCAGGTTTAGGTCAGGACTCTGTGCAGGCCAGTCAAGTTCATCCACACCAGACTCTGTCATCCATGTCTTTATGGACCTTGCTTTGTGCACTGGTGTACAGTCATGTTGGAAGAGGAAGGGGCCAGCTCCAAACTGTACCCACAAAGTTGGGAGTATGGAATTGTCCAAAATGTCTTGGTATGCTGAAGCATTCAGAGTTCCTTTCACTGGAACTAAGGGCCAAGCCCAGCTCCTGAAAAACAACCCCACACCATAATCCCTCCTCCACCAAACTTTACACTTGGCACAATGCAGTCAGACAAGTACCGTTCTCCTGGCAACCGCCAAACTCAGACTCGTCCATCAGATTGCCAGATGGAGAAGAACGATTCGTCACGCCAGAGAACGCATCTCCACTGCTCTAGAGTTCAGTGGTGGCTTGCTTTACACCACTGCATCCGATGCTCTGCATTGCACTTGGTGATGTATGGCTTGGATGCAGCTGCTCGGCCTTGGAAAAACATTCCATGAAGCTCTCTGCGCACTGTTCTTGAGCTAATCTGAAGGCCACATGAAGTTTGGAGGTCTGTAGCGATTGACTCTGCAGAAAGTTGGCGACCTCTTCGTACTATGCGTCTCAGCATCCGCTGACCCTGCTCCGTCAGTTTACGTGGCCTACCACTTCGTGGCTGAGTTGCTGTTGTTCCCAAACACTTCCACGTTCTTATAATACAGCTGACAATTGACTGTGGAATATTTAGGAGCGAGGAAATTTCACGACTGGATTTGTTGCACAGCTGGCATCCTATCACAGTTCCACGCCGGAATTCACTGAGCTCTTGAGAGCGACCCATTCTTTCACAAGTGTTTGTAAAAACAGTCGGCATAGCTAGGTGCTTGACTTTATACACCTGTGGCCATGGAAGTGATTGGAACACCTGATTCTGATTATTTCGATGGGTGAGCGAATACTTTTGGCAATATAGTGTATATAGACCTATAGAAAGATATATCTCTATCTATATATATCTAATTCGCGACAGGTCGGACCTGTGTGTCTGTTACCACCACTTACAGCCCTGCGTGCTCACCGCCTTGCTGTACGTTGGACATACACAAGGCTACCTCCTGTTATGGAGGTGGTATTCTCATACTTTGTATGTGCCTTTCCCCTCTCCCTAATCAACTTTCCTTGTTTGTAGGCCCCCCCCCCTCTGGTGCCTTTGTCTCATTCAAGCATACCCTTTTCGTTACTTTAAATTGTGGTGAGTTTGTTACAGTGCAATGTTGAATATGCAATATATGTTTTTTATATGTGACTGAGTATCTTGGCCTGTGTGCTGGACATCTTACATTATGCCACAAAATTGAATAAAAATATATTTACAAAAAAAAGTTTCCTCATGTGTTTCATGGAACGCTTATAGCTGCATGTTTGTAGACCTTAAGTTAATTTTCCGAGGCATAGAAATCTATATGTCTATACACTTATGTCTATAGAAATCTAGCTCTTTCAGCTCAGCAAAGCAGATAAAAGGGATAGTTGTCCTTCCAAAAAGTTGAACATGCATTTAATTTCGTCTTCTAGTTTGTTGCTTTATTCTGTTTCCCTTTACATGTACTGACTAATTGTGATTCCCTACATAAGTACATTTAGGTGGATTTATATTTGTCTTTCTCCAGTCTATTCTGGCAGGAATATCTATTTAGCTGCCAATAAGGAAATCTGTCCATATGAAGACATGTCTTTCTAGTAGGAAAAACTTATATACCCTTGAGATTGTTACACTGTGTCCAACCTCCCTCTCTACTCTCAAGATCAAGTAGACGGTCTGCAATCTCAATCACGGGACAGTTTACTTCTGTCCTAGCTAAATTTAGGATATCACATGCAGCACATTTATTCCAGGGTATCAACAGTAGCACCGTAGTAATTTATTTTCTTTAAATTCATAATTTATTAAATTTCTTCATACAGTCAGGTAACATAATTCTCGAAAAGAAAGCTGTAACATAACAGATCAAATGTGTCAGAGGTATAAGATCGAAGGCGGAGCTTAGACGCCGAGGAGGCAAGACGTATTTTACAGGAGCTCTGTGAGTTGGGCTCCTTGCTGCTGATTTTGATCCTTTTGGGGCTGCTGACATATCCTCCTCTGCATTCTGATTCTTCAGGGGTGGCATCTTCAATCCCAGGCAGCAGTTATCTGTTCCCGGAGGCTCCCGTTGAGCTCCTTTTTGTGGAAGACCTCTATATGTCTCCAAGCAGCCATCTTGGGTCCTACTTGGGGGAGCGGCCTCAGCCTCTAGGAGTTGGGTCGGGATGCTGGACTCGGCAGGGGACTGCAGCAGTCCACGTTGTGGGACCTTCCCTCCCCCACCCGAGATATTGAGTGCCACGATGCTGGGGCTGGATGGTTACCTGCACTCTCTGCCAGAGTTTACCAATGATGACTGGCTGCTGACACGTGGTGACGTACGCCACTGGCTCGCTGTCCTGGGGGGAGTTCTGGATGGTGCCCCACAGCTGGAGCTGACTGGTGGGATTGCCACTGTGGAGGGGCAACTTCCTAAGGCTGCGGAGGTGGGAATACCAGGGACTTGGCCTACGACTGCTCCTGGAGACTTGCAGATGGCGGCTGTTCCTGTGGGTGCTGGGCTGCCTCTTTTGGAGCTGGATAGAGTCGCTCTGATTGCCTCTGCTCCCTTGATCCGTGCCTGGGCGGGGGTCTGGCCACTGATGGAAACTTCCCCACCCCGCTCTCTGGGGCTTTCTGGGGCTCCTCGACCGGCGGGCTCCTCGCCTCCCGGGTGTCCTTGAGGGGGTTAATGATGTGGCCTACCCCGCTTGCTGGATCCAAGAAATGGAGATCCCTGGCCACCTGGCCACCCCCCCCCCCGGTTGCGAATTCAGCCCCTCGTCCCACCCTTTTTTTAAATTATTTTATTTAGTATGCGGGACACTTTGTTGCCCTGGGCGGCTTCTGTGTGGCAACCATGGCTCTGGCTGTATCTCTTGGCCCCAGGTCTTCCAGCCCTCTGGTCTCTTCCATGGCCCCCGGTCTTCCCATGGGTTGCCGGGATGAGCCAGGAATGCCATATTTCATGAACAGTCCCCCCAACCCCTTTTACGTTTTTTTTCTTGATGTCCTTTAGCAACCTTCACCAGCTTTTCTGTTTAGTTTGCCCCACCTGTTTTGATTGTACCCCCTGCCTTTCCGCCACATTTTATTATGTTATGTGTTATGTTTACTTCTACTGTGATCTACTTATTATTTTGGCTGACTATTCTTATGTGCTGTGATTGTTTTATTTTTTACTGATGTGCCTTTCTATGATGGCCCTGCGTGGCCTTTCCGCGTCTGGTTTTATGTGACTTTGCAAAATTATAAATAAAGAATTGAAGAAAAAAAAAAGAAGTATAAGATCATGTCAAATAAACAAATGCAGACAATAGTAATATAAGGGAGGGAAAAATATATCACAAAAGTCAGAAAGCTCTCTGTGACTGCAGAAAAGAAAATGGGGTAAGGAAGCCTAGAAAAGTACAGGGGTAGGAAGGGAGGCGTTGGTTATTTCTTCAGCCTGCATAGATAAACTGAGCAGGGTGTACGTTGGCTACTGCAAAACAGGGCAGACTCAGCAATTCACTCCAAAAGCCCAATATGCCCTTTGTAGCGAAATAATTACATCCATGACCACCGCTGATCTAGAGACAAGGCCACCGAAAGGGACCAGGAACAGGGTGGCCAGCAGCTACAGGACCACATCAGTCCTATGGAGTAATTTAAATGATTATTTAACCTTGTTGTGAAATAGAGCAAATACATTTCATGGCAGTGCTCAATCTAGAGGTCATTTGGTATGACAGTGAAAGAAGGCAACATTTCAACTTGACTGTCAGTCTGGTATTAGGAGCAGATGACTACATAACCTACGTAAGTGAATCACTTAGTCTGTCGTCTATGCCAGCGCTTCCTGCAGACTAGGGGAAACTGGATACTATGGATATGTATGGAATGTGCCATGGTGACACTCCGTTGCATAAGAAAACTTTTGAGATTTTGGTTCATCATAGAAAAACCTGAATGTTTAGGATGGTAAGATCAAGATCATTTTAACCCCATTAATATTTTGTTCTGCCTGCATGTATTTAAAATAAAAAAATATTTTGTAAATTTTTGTTTTGGCTTAATCACAATTTTTGTTTTGGCTTAAACACAATTTGGGTTACAGTAATCACAAAAAGCCAATAATAAAATGTACTGTAGCCACCAAGATAAACCAAATATGACTGCTAACAACCTTTCTGGTCTATCCCACTGATCTTTCTTTTCCACACACCATTTTTATCACTGTTCATTCTCAGACTTTTTATTCTCTGCGAATAAGAAATTAAGGGAAATATTCCAAAATTATTGCTAATTTAACCAGAGCTATTGCAAACTTAACAATTACATAGACTATGGGCATTATGTACTACTGAACGCTAACTGTAAGTAAGCGTTAACGCCAGAATAAGTGACTTTTACACATGCCACCTCTATTACCTTCCAAATGCTAAACAGTTAAAAAATCCATTAGCACGTTGGTGATTGCACAAGCTTACTATACTTTGCGCACCCTATTCTTAACATGGGGAGCGCAAACAATAATTAGTGTTAGGATAAGTAAGGTATTACAAAGTCCTAGCGTTAATCACCGCACCGATAGGTTACCGATTTTTTTTTCTACTGGCACCCAAAAGCTGGTGCTAATTGATTCCACTTTTGCAGAATCATTTAGGGGTTTGGGTCAACATCCCTACAACCAGATTCCCTAATGCCAAAATCCTGACGGCCAACTTCCCTACACAGACAACTCCCTGACGGCCAACTTCCAAAATCCCAGCGGCTAACATTTACCCTACACCCTAACTCCCCTAAACCTAGCCTCAACCCTAACCCCCTAAACCTAGCCCTAACCCTAACCCCCTAAACCTAACCCTATCCCCCTAATCCTAGCTCTAACCACCTAAACCTAGCCTAACCCTAACCCCCCTAAACCAAACCACCCTAAACCTAACCCTAACCCCCCTAAACCTAGCCCTAACCCCCCTAAACCTAGCCCTAACCCCTAAGCCTAACTCCCTAAGGGTTAGGGTGTTAGTATTAGGGTTAGCCATTGGGATTTTGGATGTCTGGAAGTTGGCATTGTAGAGAGCATGGTATGTCCGGTACTTGTTCTGTCTGGAAGTTGGCCGTCGGGATGTTGGTATTAGGGAACCTGGCTGTGGGGATTTTGTCCGGCACCCTCATTTAGCACAAGCTTAAAAAAACCAAATGAATCCAATACTCACCTGTCATCCCGTGGCGAGAACAGAGGCCCTATCCATTGCTTCTTGCTGCCAGGAGCAGAGTGAGACTAAGGACAAATGGTCCCCAGTCTCCCTCCGAGATCACTCTGTGACACTGCGTGATCTCATGAGTACGAAATCGCTTAGGGCTCGTGGCCCAGCAGTGCAACCCTTCATGTCAGTCACATGGACCTCAGGAGGTGATACTCGCAAGTATAATTGCGGATAGCGCATGGATTCAGGGCGATGTGCTGAATTAGAGCCAACCCTGGAATGTAATGCTGAAATGGGGACTCTACGGGGAAAATTGCAGGCGCAGGTTTTCCCCATCAGCATCCTCATTTTAGCGTGAACTACTGCATAGGGCTCTTTAGAGGCTCTGGTAATTGTACAACAGCTCTGGTTGAAAGGACAGTGGTTTTACTTCAGGTCACTACTGTGACGTGCGTCACTTTGGACTTGGGGTACATGGGACTAGAAATGTATTTGAGAGGTGTGGGCCTGAAGTTTCATACGGTTTCCCTGCCCTTTCCTTTGTCAAAGTCACTCTATCTACAATTGCAGATGCAGGGTGTTTGTGTTTTCTGTACCCTATTCCCTGATGTCCGTGTTATATTAATATTCCTTTAGGTATTTATTGTGGAGTCTGCTGTGGTATATACTGTGCTGTTTTTTCCTTTGTGTATTTGTGAGTAATGGATTCCTTTGTTTTCACATGCTTCCATCCCTACCCCCAGCAACCAGCTTTAACCGAATCCCTATGCTACACCGTGATCCTTTGTTTCAATGCTGGGAGTGTTTTCCATTGTCTTGTACTTTCACCCTGCCTGTGTGTTTTTCCCCAGTTGTAAAAGGTAAATAAACTTAGTCCTAGTTTGGTTTTCACCCTGCAAGGATCTCCTGTATTGAGTGGGTTTGGGCCAGAACCAGTACTCCTTCAGGATACTGGCGACGAGTGGAGCATTCTGCACATGGACACAGAACCCCCCCAGGTTACAACTGCAGTGATGCATCTACGTCGAAACTAGGGCTGCAACGAACGATTATTCTCATAATCGATTAGTTGGCCAATTATTATTTTGATTAATCGATTCATCGGATAAAAGAACAAGAGAAAAAAATGTGTTTACTTAAAAGGAATTTTATGTAAAAAAATTAATAAGCAATTTCCGTAGTGTATGTAACTTTCGTACGTACAAACACAAACGCAAATTGCGTATCTTGTGTACTTTTTACACAAGGTATGCGAGTGCTTGGTCAGATGGATGGGTTGATGCTGCATGCGCAGCTTAAGCCCATGTTTGCTTTTTCAAATGAACACAGCTACAAGCACTAGGTCATGGATGATGATGTCAGCATGAAATCGGGGTTACTAAGCTAAAGTGGTCAGGGTGCATAGAGCAGGGGTCTCAAACTCACGGCCCCCCAGATGTTTTAGCCTACAAGTCCCAGAATGCTTTGAATGTAATATATGGCAAGGGAATCATGGGAGTTGTAGTTCAGAAACATCAGGGGGGCCAGAGTTTGAGACCCCTGGCATAGAGCGTCCCTTTTAAATAATTTTGTGAACAAACTGAGTGGGAGGAGGATATGGAGGTGGAAGAGAGTGACTTTACTCAAGTGACTTGACCTGAGTGTGAGAGAGAGTGGGTATGGACAAAAGACCGGATCTGAGTGAGGGAGTGAGTTTGGGGAAAGGGACCAGACCAAAGGGAGGGAATGGCAGTTCCCGACCAAAGAGGGTGTGGCAGGGAGGGTGGGGTGGTGGCACAGGACTCCAGCTTCAAGTAAGGATAAAACACAGACATACACGCTCCTTCACCCAGTGGCAGTATCCTATTGTTTGTGTTATAGTTCTGCTACTGTTGTAAATGGAATAAAAACAAACTGGTTATGTCTGACATAACCCTAGAACTAAATCATACCTAGTAAAGTAGTGGTGCGTCTTCTCCAATCAGCTCCGAAGCTGAGGATATATACGTTTAACTCGGTCTGACTCTAATCAGTGTGTGCTGTACACAGGACGATTAATCGACACCGATTAATCGATAATGGAAATAGTTGACAACTAATTTAATCATCGATTAGTTGTCGATTAATTGATTAGTTGTTTCAGCCCTAGACGAAACTACAGTGAATTCACTGTTTTGGGGACTGCCATCATAATTTGATGTACCTTTTCACATTCTTTCCTCATAGTTTCTGTTGAGGTTCTTCAGTGTAGTTCTCAGTGGGGTGTCCACACACCATAGTTTTTTAACATAGATTTCACTTTAGTTTCCACACTGTTTCAATTGGAGTTGTCTACCATTTTTTTGTAATGCTGGGGATGGTAATGTGGATGCAGCGCTTATATATGTATTGGGTAATTTTGAAGGAAAATATTTTTATTAAAATGGGTGCTGCTATGCTGGAAAAAAGTGTCCATTTTTCATCACCATAGTTTGTATTGGAGTTCAGTGGAGATCACCAGTGAAACATCGGTAATTGGAGAACAACACAAGTTTGCAATTTTTATGTCAGAATACTGGTATGGTTGTCAGTGGCGTCACTAGGGTTGGTGTCACCCGGTGCGGTAACTTATGGTGTCACCCCCCCCCCGAGTTTTACAGATTTTTTTTAACTACTCTTACTCCTAAATCAGTACTCCCATATAACACTGAATGCTCATACACACAGCGCACATTACTGTGAGGTTTATTGCTGTGGAGCTCTCTCATATGCTCACACAAATTTTTGCCAACTGCCAGCAAGTACGTTGCCTGTTCGAAGGCAGTGAAAGCACACACGGATATATATTGCCCCCAGCAGCTCTGGATATATTGCCCCCAGCAGCTCTGGATATATTGCCCCCAGCAGCTCACCCATGGATATATATTGCCCCCAGCTCACATATGGATATATATTGCCCCAGCTCACATATGGATATATTGCCCCAGTTCAGTTATATATTGCCCCCAGCAGCTCACCCATGGATATATATTGCCCCAGCTCACACATGGATATATTGCCCCAGACCAGCTCACACATGGATATTGCCCCAGCTCTCATGGATACTGCCCCCAGCACACATGGATATGCCCCAGCTCCTCTCATGGATATTGCCCCAGCTCCTCTCATGGATATTGCCCCAGCTTCTCTCATGGATATACTGCCCCAGCTCCTCTCATGGATATACTGCCCCAGCTGCTCTCATGCATATATTGCCCCAGCTGCTCTCATTGATAATGCCCCAGCTCATGGATATGCCCCAGCTCATGGATATTGCCCCAGCACATGGATATGCCCCAGCTCATGGATACTGCCCCAGCTCATGGATATACTGCCCCAGCAGCTCATGGATATACTGCCCCAGCAGCTCATGGATATTGCCCCAGCTCATGGATATTGCCCCAGCTCATGGATACTGCCCCAGCATATGGATATGCCCCAGCTCATGGATACTGCCCCAGCTCATGGATATACTGCCCCAGCAGCTCATGGATATACTGCCCCAGCAGCTCATGGATATTGCCCCAGCACATGGATACTGCCCAGCACATGGAATGCCCCAGCAGCTCATGGATATGCCCCAGCAGCTCATGGATATGCCCCAGCAGCTCATGGATATGCCCCAGCACATGGATACTGCCCCAGCAAATGGATTTGCCCCAGCAGCTCATGGATTTGCCCCAGCAGCTCATGGATATGCCCCAGCAGCTCATGGATATGCCCCAGCTCCTCATGGATATGCCCCAGCACCTCATGGATATGCCCCAGCACCTCATGGATATGCCCCAGCACATGGAATGCCCCAGCAGATGGATATTGCCCCAGCAAATGGATATGCCCCAGTACCTCATGGACATGCCCCAGCACCTCATGGATATGCCCCAGCTCCTCATGGATATGCCCCAGCAGATGGATATGCCCCAGCAAATGGATATGCCCCAGCTCCTCATGGATAATGGCCCCAGCTCATCTCCGCCGCGTGTTCGCTCCCTCTGAGCGTCCGGCGGCGCGCAGCTTGGGCGCTCGCCTGGGGGAGCCACGTGACCAGCCGCGATTGGCTGGTGACGTGTTTCCTCCAGGCGAGCGCCGAAGCTGCATGCTTCGGACGCTCGCAGGAAGCGAATACGCGGCGGAGGATGAGACACCCGCCCTTAGGGTGACGGTGTCACCCTAAAGGCGGGTGTCACCTGGTGCGGGCTGCACCCCCCGCCCCCACGTTACGACGCCACTGATGGTTGTTAATCACTGGTTTGCAACAATGTCACAGCAGGGGACAGGGTCGCGCACAATGTCTGCTGGTGCTGCTGATCAAGGCTCCTGAGTCCTGCCTCCTTCGTCCGTCCAGGTTATTCCATTGTAACTTGCTGTGCAACTCCTCTCTTCAGGGACAGGGTGTGGCCGCAACTCGCGAGAACTGACAGGATTGGGCATAGGCGGCAGATGTCATACAGCCTGCCTTTTCTGACATCATCAGGGGCTGGCCAGTGCCAGCATGGATTCTGAGAACTCTAAGAGCCCCTTAACGCTGCCTGCGCACAGCAGTGTTAAGGTCTCCGGTCATCTCCAAACCGGACTGATGCTGGCAGTGTGTCATGCCTCAGCCCTGAGAGCCTGCTGTGGCCAGCCTGGGTCACTAGCTCTCCATACCTGCTTCCCACCTAAGGGTTAACTCCTGTGTCTGAACCTGAGGTTCTGCATAAAACCAGACCACACCCTCCTCCCCTTTGCTCTTTCATTTTGTGTTTTCCCTTCCTGTGTTCAGAGGTCCTGAGAGCCCCCTCTTGTTATTGCTTGTCCCTGGATTTATCTGCTGTACCGTGTACCAGTTATTCAGTCCTTGCTGTGTTTGCATCACCTGGTTCCTGCCTGCTGGAAGATCCACTGCGTGGCCCACTATCCAGTGGGTCCAGAGACTCTCAAGTGGCTCCCAGCCCTCAGCTCTCTCCTAGAAGTAGACATTCTATCAAAGTACTGTTACCTAAGGCTCCTGCTTCTCCTCAAAAAGGATCCAGAGAGTGACTACGTGGCCCACCATCCACTTGCTATTGCTTGTATTTTTGTGTTCTGCAAAGACTGTTTGCTGTGTACTATATCCTACAATACAAGCTTTATTGTTCATATACTGCCTGTGTCTGTCTGCCTGCTCACCCCCAGCGCTTGGGATTATATATAACCACACAGAGTCTGTGCCATGGCTCCTTCATGGCGCGAGTCTGACACAGTGGTTGCACATATTTGCAGCCAGCCGCATGGCCTTCTTGAGTGTGCCAGAACCTTGAACACTGCTTGCAAAACAGCAGTACTAAGGACCCCTATCACCTCAAAAGTTGTAACGGCCCTCGTCGCCGCCGGCACGAGAAGGGCAAATCTGGTACTGCTACCACTTCAAAGTTGCTGCCTGGGTGGATTCAAGTACTGCACTGCTGGGCTTCTCATCTACAGGTGTAAGCTAATTAACCTGTAATGAGGTCTCCTTACAGGGAGGTCACGCCCTTCCTCCCAGACAGCCTGCTAGAAGTCTGATCTCTACGCTCATACCAGTGTACCAGACCAATTGGCTTTCCCTACCGGACTTTGATATTCTCTACCTGCCGACGACCTAAGAATTTGCCCCTGGACTTTGCTATATGGGCTAATCTCTTGGATACTATGCTTTGTATACCCTGCTGCCCACCATGCTCTGCTGTGCTTCCCTCTGTGAACTTTTACCTTGTCTTCAGCCCACAGTGTCCCTAAGATCCCAGTGAGCCCTTTTCCTGTCTCGCCTGTCTGGTGTCTTATGTAAGTTCCTCCTGTACCTGTGTCAGCACTCTTACTGCACTTCCCCTGTGTTTCTGTTCTGTGCTGCCACTGTCTGTTACCCAGCAGTATCTCAAGTCAGCCTAATTCCTGCCTCGACTCTGATTAGTGATTCCTGTGTAAGTACAAATAAACCCGTTTATCCACTGTAGCCTCGCCTCCTTTGTGTTACTGCACCCTGGATTTGTATCCTCGCCACCCCATGACAAAAGTGTGTTAACGCATCAGGCAAATTGGGAGCCGCGAGGGCTTAGACCACTGCCTAATTTGCCTAATTAAAGAGCTGCTACTGATGTCACTTGATGTCGCTAGACTTCCCTTCTGTGAATATCCAATGCTCACCACAGTTGGAACAATGGCACTTTTTACCTTTGTTTGGAACCATCATGACCATGCATGAACTCTGAGTGAGCTTGCTTGACCAAAGACACAGAAGAGCAGTGGAAGAACAATGGTAACTATTTTTTTCCAGTCTTCTGCTGCTCTTGGCCAGAGGAAGCAGTGGACAGTGCCACCCTCTGTGCCATTGGATTTGAGATTAGTAAAAAATGTTTCAATCCCATTAGATTGAAATTTTAAGTGATTTTGCGCTTGCAAAATCATTTAAACAAATTTTTTTAATTACAGGCTCTAAAGCAGAAGATTGAGCTGCGGGCATAGCTCATGCTCCTGCTAGGTACAAATTAATGCTCCAATACAAAGTATTCAAAGTATAGGAGCCACTAATTTACAGCAACCTGCTGAGACATTCAAGTCGAAAGCAGAATTTACGTGCAAGTTGTTGTCTGGCCCCAGATTTTACATGTGTAAAATGTGTAGTGTGTAATACGGTACAGACATGCATAAAAAAACATAACTCAGGCTCTGTTTATAATTGTTTTACCACGTTCATTTTACATTGATTGTTATTCTACATTATTTTGGCTCAAACGTAATTGTAGTTCTAGCTGATGATAAACAACATACAACTTGCTTATGAAATTATTAATTATATGATTTGTGTCTCATAGATCAACCCAAGGAAGAATCACAAAAAGCAGAAGGAACATCACAAAAACAAGTCTGATGTTGAACTGAATTGAATAAAAGAAAGAATTGAATTTGTGAATCAAAGATGAATCGTGGGCTCCTATTTAAAATCCCTTTTAAAAGAAACAAGTTAAACAAGAGAAACACATGTATAAAAATTACAAAGTGCAGTAACATTACCTCTTGTCAGTTTCCTATTCTGTTAACAGAGGGAGCTTTGAACAAAGTTTGGACAAACCAATAGACAACGTGTAATAAAGATATTTTACTGATGAATGTAATTCTATATTCAAATAGGTGGAAGGTGTACTTTTCCGTGATTTTGGTGCTTGCATGTCCTGGCCTTGCAGGTTTATGTGACCAGCACAGATAGAGAATTTTTCTTCAAAACAGATATGTAAATGACCCACGCCTGGAATATCAGTCCCTGTTTTGGATTTAGATCCCTCAATGTCCCTTTTATCATGGTTTGCACATATCATATGTTTGCATAACAGACCTGCAAAGCAATAACACTCACAGCGTTGAGTCTCTAAGCCATTATAAATATTGTTACAAATGGATCAGTGTTAATAAGATACTTAGGTCTGCTTCCTAATTACAATTTTTTTTAATGTAAATGACCATGAAGTCACCTAAAGAGTCTCAGAATGTCCTGGTCTCTGGTGACCTTCCTTGAAACATAAGTGTCCCTAGTTTAGATCATTTGAATTCTTGAGAGGTCAGTCAGTTCACACAATGAAAATTATGGATCAGAAACATTTTGACAAGCCTAATAAATATTCAGATTTTTGTGTTTTGGAAGACCAAACTTAAATTCATTTTGTAAACTATAGCAGCCAAAATCTAGTATGTTTTGTAATGTAATATACTTCACAGGAAATGCATTGGAAAACAAAATAATTTGCATCAAATTAGATTATGTCTACTATATTCATACTCTGATAATTATAAACTGGTACTGGATGAAGTCATGGTTGTGCAGATGGTATATCTGTGAGAAACAAAGCCTGGTGCTTAATCACAGCAAACACACTTGTAAATTGTGTCTTTTTAGATCTAATAAATGACTGTACACAAAATAACAAATATGTACAGTTACAGTATACAGTCTCAATATTCATTTTACATTATTCTAAACTTGTACATTATATTTTTCAGAAGATACTTAATAGTATGTTTCTAAAAGGGGATTCTTATTATTGTAAAAAGGAGTGAAACATATGTATTTTTTCTTCATGTATTACCGTATATGTTGCTTGGGCTTTAATGCTATGACAGAAACATGAAAAGTTAAACAAAGTAGAGCAGTGTTTCTCAACATTGTCCTCAGGATCTACTAACAGGCCGGATTTTAAGGATTAGCTTGGGGAAATTCAGACTGGATCCTGCAATCACTGAGCAGCAAAACACATCACCTGTGCTGGGAAACAATGAACTAATCCATTAAATATACACTATATGGAGAAATGTATTAGGACACACCTCTTTATTATTGAAATCAGGTGTTTCAGTCAGACCCAATGTCACAGGTACATAAAATCAAGGACCCAGACATGAGGTCTGCATATTCAAATATTTATGAAAAAGTGAGTCGTTCCAAAGAGCTCAGTGAATTCACTCATCATCAGGGCCGGATTTACCATTAGGCAGAGTAGGCATGTGCCTACAGGCACCTGCCACGAGGGGGCACCTTGCTCTGTGTGTAAATTTTTTTTTTCTTCACAATTTGCCATAATTTAGGCCATGGTATCTCTGGAGCCCTAAGGGCTAGAGGGACATATGAAGTATCATTGGAAAGGTCAGTTTATAGCCTTTCCAGTGATACCAAACATAACCAGGTTAGATTTATGTAAAAATAAAATCTATTAAAATAATATTTTTCTCTTTTTTTTCTAACACGGCACTATTATTCAGTTTACAATTATAAAGTGAACAGCGATGCTGCACTAACTCACCTCATTTACCATACTGCCAGCAAGTGTGTATCTGGTGAAGAAACATATTGTTTAATTCACAACCTAGACCATGGCGCTGCAGTGAGGAGGGACAGGAGGACTTTGGAACCTGCATCCCTGAATTGTACACTGCACAAGGTTAAGTGAGGTGTCATTGGAAAGGTCAGAGTCTAGTCTTTACTATGATACCAAACAAGATCATGTAAGGTGTAAAAATAAAAAAAATTAAAAAAGTAAATGCAAAATATTTTTTTTCCTGTTCTACAGCAGAGGCAATATATGCTTTTACATATAAAACAAACAATGCTGCTGCATTCACTGCCCTCCTCCTTTAACCATTCTAACCCACTGACTCCCTCACTCCCTGCCCCCTCTTCCGCTATGTCTTCCTTTTCTACAGTCTCAGAGGAGGATGTAACAGAACTTCTTATGTCCTCCTACCCAACCACCTGTCCACTTGATCCCATCCCCTCACACCTTATTCGGCCTGTCCTACCAGTTACTGTTCCTGCTTTGACTCATATTTTTAACCTCTCCTCTGGAATCTTCTCTGTATTCAAACGTGCTTTGATCACCCCATTCTAAAAAAGCCATCTCTTAATGCTACCGCCATCCCTCTACTGTCCCATCTCTCTGCTTCCCTTTGCCTCCAAAATCGTAGATCCCCTACTCTTCTCGATCTGTACTGCCTCTTGGACAACCTCATGTCCTCTTCCTATGGATTCCAATATCACCTCTATGCTGATGACACCCAAATCTACCTTTCCTCTCTCGATCTCTCTCCTACGGTGTTGGATTGTGTTATCGTCTGTCTTCGACTGGATAACTTCCCGTTCCCTAAAGCTCAATCTCTCTAAAACTGAACTTCTCATCTTCCCTCCCTCTAAAACTTCCATTCCTGCGCCAATTTCTCTTCAGGTGAATGGTGCCACCATTACTTCTACCTCTCAAGCTCCATTGCCTCAGGGTCCTCTTGGACTCCAATCTATCCTTTACTCCTCACAATCAGTCTCTAACCAAATCTTGCTACTTCTACCTAAATAATAGTGCACAAATCCATCCCTTTCTTAATCCAGACTACTAAAATGCTCATCCAAGCTCTTATTATCGCCTTGACTACTGTATCCTCCTTCTCTCTGGCCTTAAGAGATCCCAGATTCTCCCTCTGCAGTCTGTAAACAACGCCTGTGCCAGACTCATACACCTCACCTCCTGCACCTCACCTCTCTGTCAATCTCTACACTGGCTCCCTGTTTCCTTTAGAATCCAATTAATTATATTGGTGCTCACATACAAAGCTCTCCATAACCGCGCCCCTGCCTACATCTCCTCCCTTATTTAGCAGGTACATCCCATCCCCACCACTTCGCTCGGCTAATGATCTGATGCTATCAGTTCCTCGTACCCGCACCCCCCAACATTCGCCTTCAGGACTTCTCCAGAGCTGCACCCTTTCTATGGAACTCTCTCCCCCGCAACATCAGACTCGCTCATTTCTCCAGTCCTTCAAGAAGTCTCTGAAAACGCATTACTATAGAGAAGCCTTTCAGCTCACTCCATGATCCCCCACTGTCATTTCCTGCTTCATCTTCCCAATCAGTCCTCATGCAACCCTCTACTTCAAATATCCTATTCATCCTCACCCAATGTGTCACCCCTCTCCTCTTAGATTGTAAGCTTTTGAGCAGGGTCCTCCCTCCTTCTGTTCTGTGTGTGTAACATATATGTATATTTGTTATTCTGTTTCTCCCATTATACATTGCTAAGGAATTTGTTGGCGCTTTATAAATACTTGTAACTGTAACTAATTCAACTAAGGCAACAGATTCTGCCCCTTCTTTTGATTTGAGCACAGTGAAAAAAAACTGTTTCAGTTTTTTAAAATGTATTTTTTTTAGTTTTTTTGCCTCAAAACAAAAATTTAAATAGTGATTTTGTCATGTTTCCTTTTTTTGTTGGGGGGTAGGGGCGCTCCGGATTTCTGTGCCTACAGGCTCCTGAGGTGCAAATCCGGCTCTGCGCATCGTACCTTGATAAAATGCCGTCTCTGCAAAAAGTCAATTTGTGAAATTTTATCCCTGCTATTCTATAGTTAACTGTAAGTGGTGTTATTGAAAAGTGGAAACGTTTACGAATAGCAGCAGCTCAGCTACGAAAGCGGAAGACCATGTAAAGTCTCAGAACAGGGTCACGGAGTGCTGAGGTACATAGTGTGTAAAGGTCGCCAAACGCTCTGCTGATTTCATAACTGAAGAGCTCTAAACGTCCCCTGGTATTAATATCCGCACAGAAATTCTGTGGAGGGAGATTCATGGAATGTGGTTCCATGGTCAAGCAGCTGAATGCAAGCCTCACATCACCAAGTACAATGCTACGTGTCTAATTGAATGGTTTAAATCACGCTGCCTCATAACTCTGGAGCAATGGAAAAATGTTCTGTGGAGTGACAAATCATGCTTCCCTGTTTGGAGGTCTGATAGGTGAGTATGGGTTTGGTGGATACCAGGAGATTGTTAACTGCCTGACTGCAATGTGGCAACTGTAAAGTTTGATGGAGGAGGGATAATGCTATGGGACTGTTTTTCAGTGGTTGGGATAGGCCCCTTAGTTCCAGAGAAGGGAAATCTTAATGCTTCAAGAAGACATTGTAGGCAATGCTAAATTTCCATCTATGTGGGAGTTTAGGGAAGGCCCTTTTCTATTCCAGCATGACTGTGCACCAGTGTACAACACAAGGTTCATACAGACATGGTTGGATGAGTTTGGTGTGGAAGAACTTGACTGACCATCGAATAGTCCTCTTGACCTCAACACAAACGAACACCTTTGGGATGAACCAGAATGGAGATTGCGAGCCAAGCCTTCTCATCCAACACAAGTGCCTGACCTCACAAATCGTCTACTGGATGAATGGGCAAAAACTCCCACAGAAACACTCTGAAATCTTGTGAAAAGCCTTCCCAGAAGAGTGAAAGCAGTTATAGATATAAATGAGGATTAACTCCAAATTAACGTATTAGGTATTTAGGATACGATTTCATAAAAGTCCCCGTTGGTGTAATGGTGCGGTGCCACAATACTTCTGTCCATATAGTGTATGTTAGGTATAAGTGCTTTATAAATAAAAAATATATATAAAAATTAGTAAAAGTAGTTTAATAGTTAGAGGGAGGTGGGTGCGGCGAAGTATACAGGAATGAGTCCAGAAAAATAAAAATATGCATTTGGAAGTGTGTAATTCTTTTGCAAATCGTGATCATTAAACCCATACACAAACATTTTTATGATACACACACAGGTATCCCATTACCGGTATTTATAAACACACCATCATACCTGTATCCCTTTCTTCAAACGTACACATGTACCTGTAGGTATTACCTGATGAGACTTAGCAGGTGGGGTTTACAGTACGAAAAATAGTTTAGGCTGACAGGCAAAGTGAAAGAGAACCCCCCAAAAAAGGTTTTCTTTTATTGTCTACTAGCTTACATGATCCTGTTTATCCAATAACTCTAGTTTGCATATGTTTATGCAAGTCCAAAGTTGTCTTCGGAGTGACTCTGGGAAAACGGAATACACCAAAATATTTAGTTTATTTACACAAAAGTTTACTTCTATTTTTCTTTGTGGGTGCACATTATCAATTTTAAAATAAAAATCAAATATTTGTCAGTATGCACAATTTTAAAATATATTTTCTAGCTATGTGCTTCTCCTTTTGTTTACCATATACAACATACCACTTCCTTTCATCGTCTCTGGTGAAAGAAAAAAGTAAATGTTGATGGCTGCACTACATAACTCATATGCTAATTCTGTGCATTACTATTTACAGATTGTATTATTATTAACTATATTATTATTATTAACTATTATTATCAACTTCCATAAATAAAAAGATTGGCTGATTGGCATAGCCACTTCCTGGTCTAGGCTGAGCATACTTATGATGTCATAATCTCAGGAATTTTACAACACAAGTAGAAGCTTAACTCCTCCGTGTCAACAACACCTTTTACATCCTAATACCATGTGGCTATTTGACAGCCAATCACATAGACCACATGGTTGGGGTCACACAAACACACGCACATATCCGAGGAAGTCGGCAGCAGTGCCAAGAATATTCCCTACCAGGAAAGGTTCATATAATCCTCCTTTGTCTATGACGTGCTATGAAAGTTGATGATCATTTAGAGCAATGGTTCCCAATCGCGGTCCCAAAGTACCCCTAACAGGTCAGGTTTTAAGGATTACGTTGGGAAATGCAGACTGAATCCTGCAATCACAGAGCAGCAAATCATATCACCTGTGCTTCAGAGATCTGGAAAACCTGGCCTGTTAGGGGGACTTGAGGACCGTGGTTGGGACACACTGCTCTAGAGAATATTTTGTTTGTTGGTGTTGTAGAACGTTATCTGACATGAAGGCTTAAATGAAGTAAATTATATTTGCTATTTTCAAATCTTTAATGCATGATCTACAAACTGCATTAACCCCTTCCTGCTGTGGAGCATACTATGCTGTCCTTGTGACGGGTGGGTCTAAACATCACGGGCCGACAAAGCATTCCCCGTCCACACCATATGTTGGCCTTCACCCAGGCACCCCTGCATGCGCTGAACATGTCATTGGATGCCGCAGGACTGCCTGAAATCAGGCAATCCGATGGCAACTTGGCCAGCTGAGATGGAAGGCAGGCCGAAGGAGGGCTTCAGAGCCTGCGGGCGTTTTATGCTATAGGCCAGTGGTTCCCAACCGTGGTCCTCAAGTACCCCCAACAGGGCAGGTTTGCCAGATATCTGAAGCACAGGTGATATGATTTGCTGCTCAGTGATTGCAGGATTCAGTATGCAATTCCCCCAAGGTAATCCTCAAAACCTGGCCTGTTAGGGGTACTTGAGGACCGCGGTTGGGAACCACTGCTATAGGCACTGCCTTGCGGCCTGGTGGTCCCCAGCAGTAAGGGGTTAAAAAAGTAGGTTGCGTGCAGTTTGGTATTTAGTACTGTGATTCAAATTAAATACTTGCGAATAAGTAGGTTTAATTGCTAAAATGCTTATAAAGTTTGATTTAAGTCTCACTCTAAAATCCTGACTTTTGTACACATTTTTTTGGATGTGTAGGGGTTACTTTAGCGCTCATTTACCGAGTGAGCCCAGGAAGCTCAGCGTTTGCAAAGTTGCATCATTGTTACATTTTTCTAACTCCGGATAATTATTCTGTGTAACAATTATTTTTTACCCATTCAATGCTGAGCCCCCCTCATGTGCAGAGCTAACTTTGCCCAGTTTTTGCTAATCACATTAAAACACGGTTTGAATTAATATTTTATTGTAGACCCTACACATATTATCCTTTTTTTTTTCCCCCAGCAGATTCAAAATATATCATTACACATTGCTTAGTGCAGGGCTTGACAAATCCAGGGGCCTGGTAGCCACTGGGTAGAATTTTACTCCAGTTTATTTTACACCAATCTAAAAGCAGTCTTTGCCTGGCATCTAAAAACATCTAGTTGGCTACAATGTTTTTTTTCCAGTCTTCTACATTTAATGTAAATATATCCAGCCCTGGTGTATATATTTATATATGAGGTCTGTTGTGTGTCAGTGTGTGTCTGTGTTTGCAGTGGGTAAAAGGGTGTCTGGCCATACATTTCAATACTTTCATAAATTGGACAGGCTTTCAGCAAAAACTTACCGTATATACTTGCGTATAAGCTGAGTTTTTTTACTCAGATTTTGAGTCAAAAAAACGCGATTCGGCTTATACGCGAGTCAAGGAGCGCAGCAATCGGCAACCTACGTACCCGGCCCGCCGTAGAATTAAGGCCCGCCGGTGTCCGTGATAATTTCACAGACACCCGGCCCGCGCCGGCCTGCTCCTTCGATGACGGCAGCACCCCGTAGCGGAGGAGCCGGAAATGCGCGTCTTCCGCTCCAGGCGCTGCTGTCATTTGAGACTGGCGGCTCGGCAGGTCTGTCTGCTGGGGCTCTGTGTTACTCCTTCATACTGTGATCAGTGCTGTGCCCTGTATTACTCCTTCATACTGCCACTGGGTATCAATGCTGTGCCCTGTATTACTCCTTCATACTGCCCCTGGGTATCAATGCTGTGCCCTGTATTACTCCTTCATACTGCCCCTGGGTATCAATGCTGTGCCCTGTATTACTCCTTCATACTGCCCCTGGGTATCAATGCTGTGCCCTGTATTACTCCTTCATACTGCCCCTGGGTATCAATGCTGTGCCCTGTATTACTCCTTCATACTGCCCCTGGGTATCAATGCTGTGCCCTGTATTACTCCTTCATACTGCCCCTGGGTATCAATGCTGTGCCCTGTATTCCTCCTTCATACTGCACCTGGGTATCAATACTGTGCCCTGTATTACTCCTTCATACTGCATATCGGTCATCTGATATCGGTTATTGGCTCAAAAGGCGGTCGATAATTGGTATCAGTCTATACCTTCCAATGACCACCATACATATGTGGTAATGCTGCATATGCAGTAACACAGCACATGCAGTAACCCTCTTTTACATTTACAGAGCTAGTTTACTGTTTTTATTTGAAATAAATATTGAAAAACATTTAACCTACTGATTAGGTTACCGATTTTTTTTTCGGTTCGATTCGATTCGATTTTTCGAATTTTTAAACTTTTCGATTCGGCTCGTTTCGACCGCTTTCTGTTTCGATTCGGTTCGGTTTGATTTGTTTTTCGGGTACATTTATTTTTCGGAATATCGACCATTTTTCGTATTTTCGTGTCACTATACTCGTTTTTTGTATCGACTTTTCGTGAGTTCGGGAAATTTTCGTTTTTCGGAATTGTACATGGTTTTCAGCATATCGCCCATTTTTCGTATTTCGTGTCACATTGCTCGTTTTTTTGTATCGACTTTTCGTGATTTCGGTAATTTTCGTTTTTTCGGAACGTCTGTTCTCGTTTCAAAGCTGTCTAACTCTATTCGTTTTGATGTAAACTACTATGGTTTACTTTTTTAATACTACTTTATATAATTTTTTATAATAAATTTTTGGTTTGTTTTTCGGATCCGATAATTCATTCTGTCGATACGATAATTCTGGCGATTCTATTGTGTTTTTTTAATTAACCCTTTCGCTGCTGAGGCTTTTCTCGCCCCTGTGCTGAGCTCATTTTTACCGGTTTTGCTCATCATGTTTAAACGTGTTTTGAAGGCTTATTTTAGTATATGACCCAGACATATTATATATCGTTCTTTCCGTCAGACTCGGTAGATTCATAATATGTCATTATTATATGTATACGTCATGACCTGTCTGTATATTATAACAAAAAATGCAATAAAATATGATTTTTCAATAATTTACAATGTGTAAAGTGTTTTTTTTTCGCATTTTAACATGCGAGCAATTGCGGTTATATTTTGTATGGGGTGCGCTTGTTAAACAAATTAGAGATGGGGTCTCGTTACATTTTTTTTTGGGGAAAATTACAAAATTTTTAACAAACGCACCGCATACAAAAATCGTTAGTGCAGCATCATTGTTCACATTATAATTGAAATGGGAACAATATTGCTGTATTAACAAACCAAAAAAAAGAAAAAAATTTTTTTTTTTTTTTTTTTAATTTTTTAAAATATTTTTTAATTTTTAATTTTTTTACAAACGTTTTTCACATTCGTGTTTGGTATCGTTGGAACGGCCATGCTCTGGCTGATCTAACAATACCAAACTTTAACCCCTAGCTGCCACGGATCGGGAGATAGGGGGTTCATTGGTGGCAGCTAGGGGTTAACTCCAGGACTGGCGTCATCGTGCTATGCACGATGACGACAGTCCTCAGGGGGAGTTCCCGGAAGCTTGGCCGACATCCGACATCCTCATGGATATGCCCCAGCTCCTCATGGATATTGCCCCAGCACCTCATGGATATGCCCCAGCTCCTCATGGATATGCCCCAGCTCCTCGTGGACATGCCCCAGCTCCTCGTGGACATGCCCCAGCTCCTCATGGATATTGCCCCAGCACCTCATGGATATGCCCCAGATCCTTGTGCCCCAGCTCCTCGTGGACATGCCCCAGCTCCTCGTGGACATGCCCCAGCTCCTCGTGGATATGCCCCAGCTCCTCGTGGATATGCCCCAGCTCCTCGTGGATATGCCCCAGCTCACACATGGATTTGCCCCAGCTCCTCGTGGATATGCCCCATCTCCTCCTGGATATGCCCCAGCACATGGAATGCCCCAGCTCCTCATGGATATGCCCCAGCTCCTCATGGATATGCCCCAGCTCCTCATGGATTTACCCCAGCACATGGAATGCCCCAGCACCTCATGATAATGGCCCCAGCTCACCTCCGCCGCCTTTTTCGCTCCCTCAGAGCGTCCGGCTGCGCTCAGTTTGGGCGCTCGCCAGGGGGAGCCACGTGACCAGCCGCGATTGGCTGGTGACGTGTTTCCTCCAGGCGAGCGCCGAAGCTGCATGCTTCGGACGCTCGCAGGGAGCGAAAAACGCGGCGGAGGGTGAGACACCCGCCCTTAGGGTGACGGTGTCACCCTAAAGGCGGGTGTCACCTGGTGCGGGCCGCACCCCCCGCCCCCACGTAGCGACGCCACTGGTATATACATTTAACGGCCGCACGCCCACGGACTTACTCTATCCAAACAAAGTTCAGAATGATGTGAAACATTGGGACTTTTTGGATAGATTTCGATTTTCGACTATCCAGAAGTTAAAAAAATAAAAATGGTCGAAATCTAATGCAAAAGTTCCGATGTCAGATATTAATAGGCTTGTGCACCGATTTTTTTTTCGGTTCGATTCGGTTCGATTTGTTCTGATGTTTAAAATTTTCGATTCGGCTCGTTTCGACCGATTTCTGTTTCGATTCGGTTTGGTTCGGCTCGTTTTTCGTGTACATTTTTTTGGAATATCGACCATTTTTCGTATTTTCGGGTCACTTTGCTCGTTTTTTGTATCGACTTTTCGTGATTTCGGAAATTTTCTTTTTTTTCGGAACGTCTGTTCTCCTCGTTTCAAAGTGTCTAACTCTATTCGTTTTGATGTAAACTACTATGGTTTACTTTTTTATACTTTATATATTTTTTTATAATAAATTTTTGGTTTGTTTTTCGGATCCGATAATTCATTCTGTCGATACGATAATTCTGGCGATTCTATCGTGTTTTTTTTTTTATTAAATAAAGATCCTTTTTTCTTATGAATATACATTTCACAACTTTATTTATTTAATCACATTAAAAAAATGGTATGAAAGCCAAGGAACAAAAAAAAAAGAACAAAACGATTTAAAAAACGGTAAACTGACCCGAATGGTCTGACTTTAAAAATAAAAACCAGAACAAAAAGGTTTTAGGCTAGGGTCAGACTGAGGCAGTGCGAACGCGCGTGCAGCCGCACTTAATCACGGCCGTAGTAGCAGCAAGTGCCGGGCAATGACGGCCAATATACGAAGTACGGTCGCACAAAAGTCCGGCTGCGCAACGCAAGCGGCAAACAAACGCATTTTTTCGAGAACGTGAAACCACTAGTACTGACGTACAGAGTGCGCTGCGTCCGCTAGCGGCGTGTGTGCGTGATTAGGAGACGTCAGACGCTGCTAATGTCCGGCCAACATAACGTCCAGACCCAAAATGTGTTTTATTGATGATCCGTACAAAATCACGATGAAACTGCGCATCGTATGACTGCTATTGCGTATTCCGTGAAAAAATACGTCCATTCCTTCAACGCACTTTTTCACGGACAACGTGAAAAATGCGTTAGTCTGACCCTAGCCTTAAAACGGAAAAATAGTTGATCAAAATGATCTGAAATGAAAAAAAATAATAAAATAAAATGATTTAAAACAGACAAAAATATAAATTAACCCTTTCGCTGCTGAGGCATTTCATGGCTTCCCTTCACGCCTGTGTGCGGCACTGCGGTCTGCTGCTGAGCTAATTTTTAACAGTTTCGCTCCTCTTGTTTAAACGCGTTTTGAAGCCTTCTTTTATAATATGACCCAGACATGTTATATATCGTTCTTTCCGGCAGACTCGGCAGATGATTCATAATATATCATTATCATATGTATGCGTCATGTCCTGTCTGTATATTATAACAAAAAATGCAATAAAATTAGAATTTTCAATGTTTGTTTTACAAGGTGTAAAGTGTTTTTTTTCACATTTTAACATGCGAGTGTTTGCGGTTATATTTTATGAGTTGCATTTGTTAAAAAAAATTGAAAAGGGGACTTGTTATATTTTTTTGGGTGACAATTACACTATTTTTAACAAACGCACCCCATACAAAAATCCTTAGTGCAGCATCATTGTTCACATTATAATTGAAATGGCAACAATATTGCTGCATTAACAAAACAAAACAAAAAACCTGTTTATTTTTTTATATTTTAATTTTTTTAAATTTTTAACATTGTCATGTTTGGTATTGTTGGAAAGGCCATGCTCTGGTCGATCCAAAGATACCAAACATTAACCAACCGATAGCTGCCGCGGATCGGGAGATAGGGGTTCCAATGAACCCCCTATCTCCACCATTGGTCACAGTTAGGGGTTAACTCCAGAACTGACGTCATTGTGACGAGGTCTTGGGACTGTCGGCAGCTGCTGTTCCCCCACGCTGTTGTCTTCCTGCAAAGACGTGACCATGTTGGCGGGCAGCGACTTAGCGGGCAGCGGTGGGAGAGAGAGAGCTCATAGCTGGGAGGAGGTGTTGTGTGAAGCTGCAAACAGGGACAAATAAACTAGACCTGAGCCGCACTAAGGATCTTTGGTTGTGTCGGAGAAGACTTCACGCAGTGCTGCCATCAATATTTTTTGATAAATTCTTGGTTATACAATGAATGTGACTGTGGACAAAAATCCGTGTTGTTGTGACATCGCCTAAGCTTAACAAAACCAGGCCACGTCGGTAATCAAATCTCAAGGCAGTACAACAAGGTTGTGTTAGTGTGTGACATTTTTTGGCCAGGCAGGAAGTGTAGAATGTGCAGTCACATTCATGGCCACAAATATGTTGACAAATTTATGACAAAGGGTCCATAGAAATGTCAATACATTTATGTACATATAATTTTAACAGTGTGGAAACCAAGCAATACATATTAACTTATTAAGTAAGGAAAAGCAACGCACACAAACAGGAAAATATAGAAAAAATAGAAAATTTATTTACAACATATGAACATAGGGAAGGGAACATGCCAAGGATGGCAAACTGCCCAACAGTTACTGGCATTTGAGGAGATGTTGGAGCTGGTCCGCATCTTGGATTACAAAGATTATGATTGCTGTAAGGGCCCTTACGGCAGGAAGAATAACACCCGCAAGGATCGTATCCTTGAAAAGCTGCGCACCACCATCCTGGAGCTGTTCGGGAAGGAACGGACGAAGGACCATCTCCGAAAACGCTGGTCCGACCTCAAGGCACGCGAGCAGGAGCAGCTGAGGCACATTCTGGTGACATTCGGGAGGAGGCTGCCACTGGTCTCACTGCTGCTCCAGGATGTCTGCGGCATTGTTTATGTGCTCCCGCAGCTCCTGGAGCAGTTCCTGTATGGCGTCGATGGAGGTAACTGCCAGGCGAAGCTCACCGATCGCCTTCCGTCTGGCTTCTCCTTCTATATATCCAATAAATGAAAGAAGGAAAATACAGTAAGTAAAGCAGGTTTCTATTTTTGACTGAAAGTCTTGAAAAAATATAACAGTAGTATATACCAGTGCTGGCGGCCTCCTGAGGCGCCGACTCCTCCTCCGACTCCTCCCCCACCACCACCGTCTGCATATCCAGTGCTATATCTAAGAAATTAAAGAAATAAAAAATACAGTAAACAACAAAACTGATTTATTTTTGAACAAAAGTCGATGCAAAATACGACAGTAAAAAAAAAAAAACCTGGACTGGCGGCCTCCTGCTGCTCCGGCTCCCTCTCTCCAACTTCGCCCTCCTCCTGGTCCTCCTCTTCCTCCTCTTCCTCCTCCTGCTCCTCTTGTGCTATAAATAAAAAAATTAATTAAAATACAGTAAACAAAAAATGTTTCTGTTTTTGACCAAAAGTCGTTGCAAAATAAAACAGTATATACCAGCGCTGGTGGATGCCCGTGGCTCCTCCTCCTCCTCCACTGGGGCACTGGTGCCCGCCGGGGCAGATGCTGCTGCCTTCTTCTTCCTGTCTTCTGCCAAATCCAAAAAATAACACGTAAATAATGCAGACTGGAAAAAATTGGATATGTATACACTATATTGCCGAAAGTATTGCGACACCCCTCCACTACCCCACTACCAGCTTGACCCACCACTACTCCCATCTCATAGTTCTAAAGTCACAAAATATTTATTTATTTCCTCTGCACATAGACATATATTACCGTTCAATTATATATTTTTTTCAGAAGTAAACATTACGTTTATTCAATAAAAACTATTATTTGTGTTGTGTGCGTACAAAACGCATTGTGCGACTGCTTTTAGTTATTTTATAGATGCCTCAGCCTCAGTTTCACTTTCAGTTTCTGTGAATAAAACTGTGGATATTGCAGAAACAACAACAGAAATCCACCATTTTGTTTTGAAATTTGCATCTAAAGCATTCAATGACACTGCTGCAGCAAACTGAATTGCTGTGCTGCAACAATTCAGCAGCTGCTGAGGATGTATTGAAGGCGGCTCTGTTTGGATGCACTTACAGAAGAACTACATGTCCCATCCTACCACTTTAGCAGAGACGCAGAGATTTTTATTGATGCGCAGGTGGGAGCCAATATTGGGCAAGCTGCGGGTCATCTCGTATGCATCACTCAATCACAACAACCTCCCCCCCCAGCACACTACAGTACACACAGTGCCAAAAGAAATCCAGCATTGTAACTTCATCTACATACATCAAATGTCACAATTTTCACGAATACGTAAAATCACAAAAAAGAAGAGCTATGGCAAAAATGCATGTATGACGAATTGTGAAAACGCAAAGCTATACACAATCACATGAAAAAAGGACTAGATAAATCAGCGTATTTCTGTGCACATTAGCACATGCAAGCACATTATTATTATTATGCAGGATTTATATAGCACCAACAGTTTGTGCAGCGCTTTACAATATAACATGACACTTACGTTTCGCTATGACGCGCCGGATGTGTCTCAGCTGCTCCTGCTCGCGTACCTTCAGATCGGACCAGCGTTTCCGGAGCTGGTCCTTCGTCCGGTCCTTCCCGAACAACTCCAAAATGGTGGTGCGTAGCTTGTCAAGGATACGATCTTTTCTAGCGTTCTTCTTCCTGCCGTAAGGTCCCTTACAGCAATCATAATCCTTCAGATCAAAGATCCGGACCAGCTCGAGCATCTCCTCAAATGCCATATTGCTGGCCCGTTTCTTCCTGGGTGGTGGTGGTTCATTAAGAGACGATGCAGAGGTGTCAGAATGGCACTCGTCGTCTCTTGCAGCCATGGTGAATAATAATAACAATATTTTGTCCAAAAAAAGTTGTCAAAAAACTGGCTCAATAAAGTTACGAAATCCGCGCGCTCGCGCATGCGCGACCCGCGGACGAATCAGATCCGACCCAATTATGAAAATTCGTATCGGATCATTGGAAACAAAAAAAAATTAATACGCATTTACAAATACAAAATTTACAGAATCAGCGATATAACAGACTTACCGAAATGGAACCGAAATCCCGAATGGAACCGAAATCATGATTAGAGGGAAAATAAATTTCGATTTGACACATTTCAAGTCCATTCGAAAATTCCGAAAAATTTTCGATTCGGCTCGGAAAACTTTTCGGATTCGACTTTTTCGGATCTAAAACATTTCGGAATTTCGGCCGCATCCGAAGACCCGAATCGGGAAATTTCGTGAAATTTCCGAAATTCCGAAACCCGAAACGCACATCCCTACTACTGATGCCTCATTAGTATTTTTTTTTGTTTTGGTATCTATTTTTATTTTTGAAATTTACCAGTGGCTGCTGCATTTCCCACTTAGGCTTATACACGAGTCAATAAGTTTTCACAGGTTTTTTGGGAAAAAGTAGGGGGGTCGGCTTATACACGGGTCGGCTTATACCCGAGTATATACGGTATTTATTGGAAAGCGTCACATGACATTAAATAAAGGTATCGGTGAGTACCTGGCAAAAAGAATATTGGTACTCCTACTCAAAAAAATGGTATTGTGTATCTTTAGTTGTTGAAAGTAAAGCTTTGTTAGTCTGAAGCAAGAACTAGCTCCTAACTTTTGTAGCTGGCTCCTAGATTCAAAGCAAATTTGTCAAGCCCTGGCTTACTGTATATATCAAGTCCTGTTAGACGTTACTTGTAAAAAGTGCAAAATATATTTTAATTTCAATTAAAATATCAGCATTCAAACTTAGTTTTCTACACTCTATCATTCAAACCTTTGCAGTTATATAATCTTGCAGGTACTCTTTTTGAGACAGTCAAAGATGGAGAACATGTTATTGCATTTTTTATGAAAATAAAGAATTTTAACCAAAATAAGCAACATTTTCTGTTCTACTTTGTCACATTGAGTTTTATTAAAAGAACAAATATGTATAAAAAGCTGGACATGGAATCCCACTTATTTTTAAAAAGGAGCAAGACACCTAACAAAATGGATACGCCTTACTCGTAAAAATACTTGTACTTCTCATATAGATTGTAAGTTCCCTTGGGTACCCCCTGAACCAGGCCATCTCATCCAATGTGTGGTATTATAACATATTAAACACTGATCTTGAAAAGCGCAGTGGAATTATGTGGCGCTGTATAAAGGATTATAATACAGATATAGGGCTCATATATATATATATATATTTTTTTTGAGAAAGTATTTTACCAGGAAGGATACATTGAGATTTCTCTAGTTTTCAAGTATGTCCTGGGTAGTGAGTATGTACCGTTAGGTGTCTTGACCAAGAACACTTACTGGAGAGCTGCTCTTGCCAGGATTGAACCTGTGTCTCCACAGTCTTTCTCCACAGTTATAGAGCAGTGCTGTTACCTCTCCTCCATCCAGCCGTGTGTTTGGAACTCTCAAGTGCTCTTTTCTGCTACCATAGAACAAAAACAGTTGGGCGGGGTTTGACACAAACATACCAACGTTCACTTTTATAGATTACAAGATGTAGCTCTAGCCCTTTAGAGGAAAAACGATTTATAGTGGGATGAGTTACTGTATCAATCCCTTTTTTTTACATTTATTGTTTACTAACTGGATAACCGTGCTTCGCGACGAAACGTCGGGCTATGCAAAAGAGCTTCCAGGGCTAGCCTCTATCACAGTGTCCTCCTAGCTCCCACCTGGACACACCTATCCAAGGCTCCTGCAAGCATACTCAACTCCATACAGCTTCTAGGGCTAGCCTCTATCACAGTGTCCTCCTAGCTCCCACCTGGACACACCTATCCAAGGCTCCTGCAAGCATACTCAACTCCATGCAGCTTCCAGGGCTAGCCTCTATCACAGTGTCCTCCTAGCTCCCACCTGGACACACCTATCCAAGGCTCCTGCAACGTGATTTGAATCTACGCTTCGCAACGCCTAATACCTTAACTTTCAATGTTTAGTATGTATGCTTTCATAGCACTGTCCATGTTAATTTGTATGTTTATGTTAAAGTAAACTCCCATATAGCATAACTGTTAAGATATTTTAACTAGACCTGTTTGCTATCATTAATTGCCATATCTTTAATTGCCATATCTTTACCAGTCCTGTTTGCACTCCAAAATTGCCATCTTTTACCAGTTATATTTATTTCCACTCAGCCATGGGCCTGGTATTCTGTGCTCCCCCCCGGTCATGATTCACTGCATTAGAGAATTTATTGCCCCAACATCCCCCAAAGATGCAATGTAATCCTGGATTTCTGTTTTTTTCAGCATACTCAACTCCATACAGCTTCCAGGGCTAGCCTCTATCACAGTGTCCTCCTAGCTCCCATCCTCCCTCCCCACAGTTCTCATTTCATTTATACCCAACTAATTTGGTCATGTGATATTTTCAGCTACCAACCTACACCACTCTGGAACTTTACCTACCAGACTCCCTTCCATCTCCTGCTTTCCTTATCAATACCCTACCTGTCCTCTACCTTTCCTTTTTTTCCCTCCCCTTCTCCCATACCACCTTTCTCTAGAAATGTTTTTCCCTCTCTTCCCCCTCTTGCTGCTTCTTTCCACCATCTCCCTTCTCTCTAAATCTACCCTCCCTCCCTATACACCCTACAAATTACAGCAAGCTGGAAAAGAAACCCAGATACACCATAGCCTGCTCAGCTCCTTTAACTTATCAGCTGAGTGCTGGTGGAGAGTGTTAAAATCCAGCCCTCCCACCCCCACACAACAGAGCTTTAAAACCCTTCAATCACTATTTTCCAAAAAGAAAAACCTGTTCAAATTCCTTTTTATTGTGCTGCTTGCACTTGCAAATGATGTTGAATCCAACCCTGGTCCAATAGCTGACACCATATTTAATCTCCCCACTAAAAAAGGCCTCTCCTTTGTGCATTGCAACAACCGCAGTTTACTCCCTAAACTGGATGAGCTTAAAGCTTGGTGCTATTATTACAAACCTAAAGTCATTGTGCTGACAGAATCATGGTTAACTCCTAAAGTGCCAGACTCTGCCATAGCAATACAAGGGTATTCATGCTCTAGAAAGGACAGAGCTAAGAGAGGAGGGGGAATTGTTATCTATGTTGACAACTCCATAAATTTCACCCCATTGCAGAATCCTAGCTCCCCGGCCACATTTGATTTCCTTTCTGGTACTATTGAGATCCCATTCAGTAAAACAATTATTGTTGCTGGATTCTACCGCCCACCAAGTTCCCCAGTGCAATCCCTTTCTGACATAACCCAAATTCTTAGGAAATTAGTCGCTCAAAACCAAAAAAGCGAACTGCTGGTCCTTGGCGACTTTAATGTTGATTGGCTGAATCCTAAAAACAATAAACACTGCTCACTGTTTAAGGCTTTGCAGCTAACACAATTAATCTCCTCCCCCACTCGCATTAATATGAAAAGCCCTAACCACGCCTTGCTGGACTGGATTCTCTCCTCATGTCCTGATCGAATACAGGAGGCAGGCGTTCTCGCTAACAGTTTCAGTGATCACTGCCTAGTGTACTGTGTGCGCAATATAAGGGCCACAAAATGTCCACCAAAGGTAATAATCACCAGGTCTTTCAAGAAATTTAATCTTGAATCCTTCCTAAATTATTATTTTTTATTATTCTTTATTTATAAGGCGCCAGCATATTCCGCAGCGCTGTACAATAAGCACAGTATAGACAGGGTTACAATACATTGAACAACATTTGACAAACAGTACAGGAGGAGATGAGGGCCCTATTCCCGTAGGAACTCATAATCTGGGAGGGTTGGGGTTGGAAACAGGAGGAGAGGACTGTAAGGTGAGAGTGATTGATGGTTGCGTCAGTGAGTTGGGTGGTAGGCTTCCCTAAATAGGAACGTTTTAAGGGAGCGTTTGAAGGAAGAGAAGTTAGGGGAAAGTCTGACAGTACGAGGGAGAGCGTTCCAGAGAGTGGGGGCTGCGCGTGAGAAATCCTGCAGTCTATCATGGGAAGAGGTGATGCGGGGAGAAGCTAGTCGCAGGTCACTGTTTGACCTTAGGAGCGGGCTGGGGTGTATTTGGTGATTAGTGAGGACAGGTAGTGGGGAGCTGAGTTAGTGAGGGTTTTGTAGGTAAGGATAAGGATTTTGAACTTAATTCTGCAGTGGATGGGGAGCCAGTGAAGGGACTCGCAGAGGGGAGTGGCAGAGACAGAGCGGCGGGTGAGGTGAATTAGCCTGGCGAGGCATTCAGGATGGATTGAGGGGGGAGAGGCGGGACAGAGGGAGGCCAGATAAGAGATTATTGCAGTAGTCGAGTCGGGAGATTACCAGGGCGTGTATGAGTTGTTTTGTGGTGACAGCGGTAAGAAATGGCCGAATTCTGTAAATATTACGCAGTTGGTATCGGCAGGAGGAGGAAAGAGACTTGATGTGGGGGATGAAGGAAAGAGCAGAGTCAAGTGTAACTCCAAGACAGCGAACTTGGTTTGATGGGGAAATAGTGATACCCTCCACCGTGATAGAGAAGTCAGGAGGTGGGGAGGCATTGGAGGGAGGAATAAGTTGGAGTTCAGTCTTTGACATGTTGATCTTTAGGTGGTGGGAGGCCATCCAGGAGGAGATGCCAGATAAACAGTCACTGACTTTTGAAAGGACAGGGGGAGAGAGATCAGGGGTAGAGAGGTAGATCTGAGTGTCATCAGCGTAGAGGTGGTAATTGAAGCCAAAGCTGTTGATGATTTTGCCCAGGGAGGAGGTGTAGATGGAAAAGAGCAGAGGACCAAGGACAGAGCCTTGAGGTACACCAACAGATAGAGGCAATGAGGAGGAGGAGTTACCAGCAAAGGACACACAGAAGGACCTGTTGGATAAATAGGATTCGACCCAAGCGAGTGCAGTGTTACCGAGACCCAGAGAGTTGAGGGTCTGTAGAAGGAGGGGGTGGTCAACAGTGTCAAAAGCAGCCGAGAGGTCGAGCAGGATGAGAATAGAATAGTGGCCGTGTTTTTTAGCAGTTAGGAGGTCGTTGGTGACTTTGGTGAGGGCAGTTTCAGTTGAGTGTAGGGGACGGAAGCCAGATTGCAGGGGGTCAAGTAGTGAATTGGAGGACAGGAAGAGGGAGAGGCGGTTGAAGACTAGTTTTTCTAAGAGCTTTGATGTGAAGGGAAGCAGGGATACAGGGCGGTAGTTGGATGGAGAGTTGGGATCGAGGGATGGTTTCTTTAGTAAAGGGTAACTAGCGCGTGTTTGAAGGCGGATGGAAAGGAGCCAGTGGAGAGAGATAGGTTGAAGATGTGTGTGAGAGCAGGGGTGAGGGAGGAGGAGAGGGGAGGAATTAGATGTGAGGGAATGGGGTCGAGCGGGCACGTGGTGAGATGTGAGGAGGACAATAAGGAATTGACTTCCTCCTCAGTGGCTGGGAGGAAGCGGCAGAGGGTGGCAGAGGGGACCTCTGGGAGTGGAGGTGGCAGATAACTATCTTGTGTTGGGATGTTGCTTCTGATAGTTAGAGTTTTACTGAGGAAGTAGTCTGCCAGGTCTTGAGCGCTGAAGGCAGCTGTGGGGGGAGGTGCAGGTGGGTAGAGGAGGGTGTTGAAGGTGGACCAGAGCCGTTTAGGGTTGGAGGACAGCGTAGATATAAGAGATGAGAAGAAGGATTGTTTGGCCAAGTGGAGGCAGAGGTGTATGACCGGAGAATAAACTTGAAGTGAACAAAATCAGCTTCAGAGCGGGATTTCCTCCAGGCACGCTCTGCAGTGCGGGAGCATCTTTGCAGGTAGCGTGTCTGGAGGGTGTGCCAGGGCTGAAGCTGGCAGCGTGGGGCCTTACAGAGTCGAAGAGGAGCAAGAGTGTCTAGAGCAGAGATAAGAGTAGTGTTGTAGTGATTAGTGGCAGCATCAGGGCAGGTGAAGGATGAGGTATGAGGGAGGTGGTGAAGTAGGTTGGAGAATTGATGGGGGTCCACAGCATGTAGATTTCTGCGAGTGTGTGTGCGGGGTGGGGAACAGGGTGTTTAGGAAGTCCAGATAGGTTGAAAGAGAGAAGGTGGTGGTCAGAGATGGGGAAAGGGCGACAGTTGAACTCAGAAATGGAGCAGAGGTTGGAAAAGACAAGGTCAATAGCGTGACCATCGCGGTGGGTAGGGAGGAGGGAGGATTGTGTGAGTCCAAGGGAGGACGTGAGTGAAAGAAGTTTGGAGGCAGCAGGGGCGGAAGGATCATCAATGGGAATGTTGAAGTCCCCGAGAATTAGGCATGGAAGATTAGAAGACAGGAAGTGAGAAAGCCAGGTAGCAAAGTGGTCAAAGAACTGGGAGGTTGGTCCCGGTGGGCGGTAGATGACTGCCACCCTGAGAGCCAGAGGAGAAAACAGGCGGATGCAGTGTGTCTCGAAGGAGGAGAAGGAGAGGGATGGGGGTGGAAGGAGATGCTGGTAGGTGCAGGTGGGAGAGAGCAGGATTCCGACCCCGCCACCATTTCTCTCACCCGGTCTGGGGGTATGGCTCAAGTGTAGACCGCCATGTGAGAGAGCAGCAACGGAGGCCGTGTCAGAGGGAGTTAGCCAGGTTTCAGTTAAAGCTAGGAGGTTGAAGGAGTTTGAAAGGAAGAGGTCATGGACGGCTGTGAGTTTGTTGCACACAGAGCGAGCGTTCCAGAGGGCGCAGGAGAAAGAGGACAGGCGCTGAGGGATTATAGGAATGAGGTTGCTGGGCTTGCAGGGAGGTGATTTATGTGCGATGGAGATAGGATGAGAGGGAAGTATTGGATGTGTTGTGGGGCCAGGGTTAGGGGATATGTCACCTGAATAGAGTAACAGCAGGAGGGTGAGAAAGAGAAGGTGGGAATGGGATTTGTGGGAGTGATTGGCAGCACGAGAGTTAGAGGGAGACCATGTTCTGAGGAAACAAAGGAGCTCATGCGAGGCCATCATGTGGGACGAAGGAGGGAGGGAGAGATGCAGATTGTGTAGGGGTCGGTGGTAGAGGGGCAGGAGTTCCATTTAAGGAGAAAGGTAGAAGTAAAGAGTAGAAGCGTGAGAGAAAGCATGATATAGACGTGCGTTTACCCAGAGTAAAATTGGCGCCTTGCAGTTCCTTCCTCCAGTCCCGCAACTCCAGGAATCAACTCTGAGCGTCCACTTAAGAATGCCACTTAAATGGCACTGGAGCCTGGCTCAAATGGAGCCTGGTATAGTTGTTATATAGGGCGGACTGATTGCATTCAGGCAGTTAAAAAGTCAACAGCTGAAGCTAGATGGGCTGTGTCAATAGGGCAGGAGATTCACATGCTAATTAGCAAAGCAAATGGTGGAGAAAAACAAAAATAAATAAAAAAAACAGAAAAAAACCAAGGTAACGTTATAATGTGGGTGCCTGCGAATACTGGGTGATGGGGGTCCTACCAGCAAAAGTATGCAGGGGTTCAGTTGAGATGTGGGTGTCTGTGGATGATGGGTGATAATGCCTACCAGCAAAAGTATGCAGGGGTTCAGTTGAGATGTGGGTGTCTGTGGATGATGGGTGATAATGCCTACCAGCAAAAGTATGCAGGGGTTCAGTTGAGATGTGGGTGTCTGTGGATGATGGGTGATAATGCCTACCAGCAAAAGTATGCAGGGGTTCAGTTGAGATGTGGGTGTCTGTGGATGATGGGTGATAATGCCTACCTGTGGAGAGAGGAGACACAGGAATTAGGGATCGTGATGGCGTAGGGGATCTTGGATAAAACTCCAGGAATCAACTCTGAGCGTCCACTTAAGAATGCCACTTAAATGGCACTGGAGCCTGGCTCCTGGATCTGGAGCCTGGATCTCAAACAGCTCCCATGGTACAGACTAAGCCTAATCCCAGACCTGCACTGTGCAATTGAATACTTTCATGCCGAGCTCCTGAAAGTCTGGAACACCCATACCCCACTGCGCAAAGTGCGAGTAAAAGGGGCCCATCTCCCCTGGGTTACAGCTGACCTCACGCATATGTACCAGTTTAGAGACTCCCTGTGGTCAAAGTTCAAGAGTACTGGATCCATGAATGATCACTGTGAATACCGAAAATGCCGGAATGAATGCACAAAAGAAACAAAAATGGCTAAAGCCCAATACTTCAATGAAAATTTAAACAATAACATATCAAACCCCAGAAATTTTTGGAAAATTATAAGTAACATACAAGCACCCCCCATCCACTCCCAACCAGCTGCTTTAAAAGTAAACAACCAAACTGTACAACACCCCCTAGATGTAGCAAATGCTTTTAATAATTATTTTGTTGGATGCGCCACCACCCTGATTGCTAAGCTAGGAAATGACACGCAATCAGAAAGGCCGCACGCAGGTCAGGACCCACCAACAGTGCAAAGACCCCGTAACCCAGAGAAATTCAGTTTTAGGCCAGTGCCTGTCAGTGCCATCACTAAACTTCTCCGTAACCAAAAAATGAAATACCAGTCTGGACCTGATCAAATCCCAGCAATGCTGCTGAAAATTAGTGCACCAGCAATTGCAAAACCTGTCGCAACCCTGATTAATGAATCACTGGCAACTGGATACATACCCAAACTCTGGAAGACTGCAAGGGTGGTACCTATCTATAAAAGTGGAGACAATACTTTGGTATCCAACTACCGCCCAATATCACTGCTCCCTGTAATGTCAAAAATTCTGGAAAAATGTGTCTACACTCAATTACGTGATTATTATCAGTATCAGAACTATTTAACCCCAGATCAATCAGGCTTTCGTCCAAACCATTCAACTACAACTGCCCTTTTAAAAGTTTGTAATGATATCCAAGCGGGCATGGAACAAGGAAATCTAACTGGAGCCATCTTCCTTGATTTTTCCAAGGCTTTTGACACAGTAGACCATGGCATCCTATTACAAAAACTTAAAAACTCTGGTATTGGTGATAGTACGTTAACCTGGTTCCAATCATATGTGTCTGATAGGTCTCAATTTGTGTCCATTTCTGACAGCACTTCCCTTCCCCTCCCAGTCACGTGCGGTGTACCCCAAGGCTCGATACTTGGCCCCCTGCTATTCACAATATTCATAAACGATCTGCCCAATGTCTGCAAAGCTTCAACTGTACACATGTACGCAGACGACACTGTAATCTATACCAGCAAACCAAATCTCCCACAGCTGGAGGCAGTGCTGCAAGAACAATTCACAGGGGTAGAAAAGTGGATCGCAAATAACAAACATTTTCTAAATACTGACTTAGGCTGGGGTCAGACGAGCGTAGTGTTCACGTCCGTGATTGCGCCTAAAAGTACGTCCGTGATAGCATGACAGAAAGCCCATCGGAGCCTGACACACGAAGTACGTCCGCACTGAACTGCGGACGCACAACGGCCGCGGACCCCGGACGCAAGGCAGGCAAGAACGTACAACCCCTAGAACGGCCGCACAAAGTGCGCTGCGTCCGCAACGTCTGCATAGCTTTGTGTGTGAGTGATGGAACGTGGTCAGACGGACTGCATTTATACGTCCAGTATTTTTCACGGACAAAATGGTTTTGCTTTTCATTTTATTTTCTCTCCTACATCCGTCAAAATATATACGTCAGTGAAAAAAACGGACTGTGTGGCCACTACTGCGTCTTCCGTACTGAAGTACGTCCGTGTGCACGGACGTACAGTCCGTAGAAATCACGCTCGTCTGACCCTAGCCAAAACTGTTACAATGCTCTTTGGAACCGCACCTAAACCACACAAATTGCAAACACCCCATCTATGTGTTGGGACAAAATCAAATGGCACACTGACCACAGTCACTTCTCTCAAATACCTAGGTATGTGGTTAGACCCAAATCTATCTTTTGGCCCCCACATCGAAAAACTCTCATCTAAACTCTACCCCAAACTAGGTGCCCTGTACAGAAACAAATCCTGCCTGAGCCCCACGGTAAGAAAGCAGATTGTACAACAAATGCTTATGCCAGCCATTGAATACGGAGATGTAGTGTATGCAGCCGCCCCACAAACACACCTCCAGAAATTTACTACATTGTATAACTCATTCTGTCGCTTTGTGCTACAATGTAACTACATGACACACCATTGTGACATGTTAAAAGAACTAAACTGGCCATCACTGGACTCTAGACGCACCCTTCACCTTTCCAACCTGGTGTTTAAGAGCTTTTCTGGGAAGCTACCACCCTACCTGAATATGCTGCTTCCCCCGGCAGTTCCCTCATCCTATAACCTCAGATCCAGGACCAGCACCTTACTTGCAATACAAAAAGAAAATGGCTCGATCCTCATTTTCCTACAGAGCACCGCAAATATGGAATAACCTCCCAAACACCGTCAAATCTTCCCCCCAGTCTAAAGTCCCTTAAGACTTCCCTATTAACATACCTCAATACAGAATGCACCTGTAAACATGTAACATAATGACTTTATTTCCTCCATATTTATTTTTCTGTTAATCTGTATATTTGGTCTTGTGTTAATATCTTGCATTTTTACTATTTTGTATTTCTGTAACCACTCAATGTTCTCGAACCCAGGACATACTTGAAAACGAGAGAAATCTCAATGTATCCTTCCTGGTAAAATCCTTTATAAATAAATATTAGGTTCACAATCCATTGGCTTAGTGATGGTTGGTGATTGAATCACATAAGGGATGATAATAATAAACAATAAAATAGATGGCCCTAAGCCTAAACAGCAGCCGTCCCAGAATATACTTGTTGTGTTCACGCAGCAACTTCTGCAGTTGGCTAACCAGTTCTGGATTAACACCTGGGGATTGTTATCATCACCAACGAAGTATATCTGCAGAAATGAAGGCTGTTGCTTTGGCCCCGCCATGATACTCCCCATCCTGTGGTAGACCTGCCCCACTTTGAATGTTGGCATAAAGTTTCCCTCCTTCACCTCTCTGGCTCCAAAAGACCTCATTTGGAAGCATCCGTTGTACTTCTGGGCAGCAGAAAGAAAGTGCTCTGCCATTGGATGCTGGTGGGTGAGAAGACTGTGTAAGGGTTCATGGTAGGACTGAAAGTGTCACGCCGCCCAGCAACGCACCGCCGACCAGAACGCTCACCTCGGGTGGGGGCCAGCTCAGACGGACCATCTCCCCAGCAGCCCCAGCGGGTGGCTTGGGGGCATCCCGGGGTCCCGCACGATCTTTCATGGGCCTCTCTGTGCCTGTGTTGGTGGAGTCGGTGCCGCAGTTCCGCACTGCCCACTTTGGGAAGGGCAGTCCCCGGCGTCTGATGTCACTGGGGAAGATGCGGGGGCCCGGATTGGTTGCACGGGCCCAAGGGGAGGACCTCCAGACTCAGGCAGACCTGATGGGGAACTGCCTCAGACGATCCTCGGGTCCTGATTGGCCAGTGGGGTACTCCTGGGAGGGGCTAGACTACCCTACCACCTATATAAGCTTTCCCAGACCATATTTACTTCAGCGTTGTCTCACTCCTAGTAGTGTTCACTATTGAGAAGCTATGATTATACTGTGCACCAGTTCCTGGCTAGTTATTTGACCATTCCTGTTTCGCTGCCTATCCCTGACCACGATTTTGCCCCTGACCACGTCTATTGGAAAGTCCTTTGGTACCGCGATCCTGAACCTGATACCCAGCCTCTGCACCTGGGTTCTGCCTTCTCAACACCAAAACCTGACTAAAGGTGAGGGTGCTGGACTTTCCTCCCACTGCAGCACATCCTGGGACTCTCATCCTGCCACTTCAAAGCACGGCACCAGGCACAAGTTCGTTGGTCCTGGGACTCCTTTTTGGTATTATCTCTCAGTCCAGTTAATTGTGCGGATTGTTGTTTCATGGTGTTATTTTATGTTCCTTTGGTTCCACTTGAAAAATTGGATTCAGGTTGAAAACAATGGTTCCCACTCCTCCTACAATGGAGCGCGACTGCTGCTGGGATGGCCGCGCTCACATCTATTTATCCCGTATGACTGATTGGCGTCGATAGCCATCACCACATAACTTGACTGCTGAATGGATGAAGGCTGGATGGAGTAGAGGCAACATCAATGCTCTATAACTGTGTAGACACCAGTTCGAATCCTGGCCAGAGCGCCTCTCCTGTAAGTGTCCTTGGGCAAGACACCTAACGGTACATAACTGCCTACCACACAATATCAGCTGTGGAGTCCAGTGGTAACGTCTCTACTCTTCAACCGTGGAGAAGCAACTCAAGGTCCTGTTCGGCACATTCCTCCAGTACAACTGTGAAGTCTTGACTTTACGAGAAGCGGGTTCAACCTAACCACCAGGTCACTGATCATTGCTACAATCATGGAAAGCCACCCCGATCCCACTCAGAAGACGCCACCTGCGAGTATCCTTGGGCAAGACACCTAACGATATGGATGCGCCTACCTCACAAAATACTTGTACATCTCATAGATTGTAAGTTTCCTTGGGAACAGGGTCCCCTGAATGCTAGGGTCAGACGAACGCGTTTTTCGCGTCGTCCGTGAAAAAGTGCATTCGAACGAATGGACGTATTTTTTCACGGAATACGCGACAGCGGTCATACGATGCGCATTTCCATCCGGGATTTTGTACGGATCATCAATAAAACCCTTTTTGCGTCTGGACGTTATGTTGGCCAGACATTAGCAGCGTCTGACATCTCCTAATCACGCACACACGAAGCTAGCGGACGCAGCACACACTGTACGTCCGTACTAGCGGTTTGACGTTCTCAAAAAAAAATGCGTTTGTTTGCCGCTTGCGTTGCGTGGCCGCACTTTAGTGCGGCCGTACTTCGTATATTGCCTGTCATTGCCCGTCATTTGCTGCTACTACAGCCGTAATAAAGTGCGGCTGCACGCGTGTTCGCACTGCGTTCGTCTGACCCTAGCCGAAACAGGTTATCATTTATGTGTGGTATTCTAATGTATCAACCCCTTGTACACTGATCCTTTAAAGCGCTGCAGAATATGTGGCGCTATATAAATGAAGGATAATAATAATAATAAAAATGAGGAATTTAACCCCTTACTACATCTGACACACCTTTATTTTGCTACACAGCAAACATATTTCAATACATATAATTAATGATCTTACTCAGGGTTATTCAAAGAGAGGTGAAAAGCAGGAGAATGACTGGAGAATGGAAAATTCTAGGTCAAAATAGCCGATTTGGAAAGTGAGATAAATGGGAGAATCTTTCTGGTTTGGCTATTTTGACCTAGAATTTTCCATTCTCCAGTCATTCTCCTGCTTTTCACCTCTCTCTGAATAGCCCTGTATGTTTTGACACTGCTCACTAGTTCACATTGATTATATTACTGTAACAAAGAAAGAAAAGGACAAGGAAAAACAATAAATAAGATTTACATCATTCTGCCGCTTTGCGCTACAATGTAACTACATGACCCACCATTGTGACATGTTAAAAGAGCTAAACTGGCCGTCGCTGGAGTCTAAACGCACCCTTCACCTTTCCAACCTGGTGTTTAAGAGCTTTTCTGGGAAACATAGAAACATAGAAAAATGTCGGCAGATAAGAACCTTTCGGCCCATCTAGTCTGCCCAATTACATGGATACTTTACCTGGATTTATGGATTTATGGGTGGAAGCTGCCACCCTACCTGAATAGGCTGCTTCCCTCAGCAGTTCCCTCATCCTATAACCTCCGATCTAGGACCAGCACCTTACTTGCAAATTACAATACCACAATACAAAAAGACAGTGGCTCGGTCCTCATTTTCCTACAGAGCACCGCAGTTATGGAATAACCTCCCAGATGCCATCAAATCTTCCCCAGTCTAAAGTCACTCAAGAGCTCCCTATTAACATACCTCGATACAGAATGCACCTGTAAACATGTAACATAATGACTTTATTTCCTACATATTTATTTTATGTTAATCTGTATATTTGTGTTTTTTTAATATCTTGCATTGTATTACTTTGTATTTCTGTAACAACTGTAACATTTTAATGTTCTTGAACCCAGGACGTACTTGAAAACGAGAGAAATCTCAATGTATCCTTCCTGGTAAAATCCTTTATAAATAAATAAAAAAACATTTCTAAATTAAATTCTCTATTAAGGCCTCTTGGCCACAGTGTGTCCAATTTATGACTCCAAAACTTTCTTTCTTTTTCAGAATCTTCCTACAATCGCCTCCCCTTCTCAGTGGTGGTACCCAGTCCACCACCTGGAAGCGTAATTGAGACACTGCATGATTTGTTTGAGAGAAATGGTCGGGAACTGGCAAGTCAATTTTGCCAGTTCTGATGTAAATCCGATTATTTATTATTTTTCCTTGTCCCTTTCTTTCTTTGTCACAGTAATCTGATCAATGTGAACTAGTGAGCAGCATCAACACATAGTAAGATCATTAATTATATGTATTGGAATGTGTTTATTTATAAAGTATTTTACCAGGAAGGATACATTGAGATTTCTCTTGTTTTCAAGTATGTCCTGGGTTCAAGAACATTGAATTGTTACAGCTGTTGTTATAGCAAAATATATGTGTGCCAGATGGCAGATATAGTTAAAGGAACACTCTAATAAAAAAATCACCCCCCCGTTTTTTAATCCTAACCTATCCCTATTCCCTTAATAAATCGTTATTTTTGGTTTTTGTAACTGTAATACTTAACCCTTTCACTGCTGAAGACGTGTGGGACACGTCCTCATTGATGCACGTTGCATGCTGAGGACGTGCCCCACACGTCATCAGCTGTGCGGGACCCCCGGCGGAGATACTCACCTCTCTGTCCGGGGTCCCACGGCGTTCTGACTTCAGCGTCCTCAGACGCTGAAGTCAAGCGCCTCCCGGCGTAAATGACGTCATCGCGCCATGCGCGATGACGTCATTTCCAGGCGACCCCCGGCAATGCCGGGAGATAGCCTGGAAGGGAGGGGGGGGATCCTTCGGATCCCTCTCCCTCCCGATCGGGAAGGAGCAGCGGTAAAAGCCAGGCACCGCTTAAAAGGGGAGAGTCTCCCCTTTTAAGCGATGCCTGGCTTTAACCCCTCAAGTGCTGGGTTGCACTTCAGCGCCTTGCGGCGCCGAAGTGCAGCCTATCTCCGGTGGGGGCCGCCATCTTGGATGGCGGCTCCGCCCCCGGGACTCCCCTCGCTGTCTGACGTCATCACGCATAGCGTGATGACGTCAGATAGCCGGGGAACCCCTAGCTGCCGGGGATTTCCAAGGAAATCCCCTGGTGGAGATAGGGGGTTCTTGTGAACCCCGATATCTCCAGAACCGTGGCAGCTAGGGGGTCATGGAGGGTGTCATTTGAAAGGCCTGAGCATGGCCTTTCGAATGATACTCAACATGACTAGGTAAAAAGTAAAAAAAAAAAAAAAAAAAAAAATTAAAATAATAAATAAATTAAAAAAATAAATAAAAAAAAAAAAAACATGTTTTTTTTTGTGTGTTGTTTTTATTAATGCAGCAATATTGTTCACATTTCAATTATAATGTGAACAATGATGCTGCACTAATGATTTTTTTCTATGGGGTGCGTTTGCTAAAAATCACGTAATTCCCCCCAAAAAAAGTAACAAGTCCCCATTTCAAATTTTTTGTACAAGCGCACCCCATAGAAAACATAACCGCAAACGCTCATGTGATAAAATGTGAAAAAAAACACTTTACACACTGCAGATGATTAAAAATTCAATTTTTATTGTATTTTTTGTTATAATATACAGGCAGGTCATGACGTATACATATAAAAATGATATATTATGAATCTGCGTAGTCTGCCGGAAAGAACGATATATAATATGTCTGGGTCATTTATTAAAATGTGGCTTCAAATCGCGTTTAAACATGATGAGCGAAAGCGGTAAAAATGAGCTCAGCACACAGGCGTGAAATGCCTCAGCAGTGAAGGGGTTAATAACCAATCGGCAGGCTTCCTCCCGGCTCCCTCTGAGGATTAGTGTTGCGTGCAAGAGGATGCGCGCAACACTAACCCTCAGAGGGAGCTGCCAGCTTCTGCGGTGAGTTGGAGACGTCATCGCGCTGAAAGCGCGATGACGTCTCCTACTCGGCAAAAGTCGGCAGAAGCGGGAAATATGATTCCCGCTCTGTTGACTAACAGCTGGGAGGGCGGAGTAAACTCCTCCGCCTCTCTCAGCTGTTTTCAGCATTTTCTGCTGAACCGCTGAGCGGAGGGAGGGGGGACAGAGGGCAGCATACTCCGGGCATCATGACCACCTAAAATAGCTTAGGTGGTCATGTTGCTTAGAGTGTCCCTTTAAGGGTTATATTCCTCATTTTAATTAACTCCATCTTCAAGTGATATTTGACCAGTTGAAAGGAGATTTATATGTTTGAACTTTGCATTGGAGTAATATGCATGAGTAAGGCCCTTGGTGGCTGAAACCACACTTTTTTTGTCTGCCGACATTCAATAAATTATTTCTGTGGGAACTGCATCTGTGTGGCACGCTGTATTTGTTGTTTCAGTGTGTTTTGGAGGACGGGTGGACCTCTGCGGCAGTGCACCGGAGTATCCCACTGGTCAGTAGAGCTCTCCCACTGTGGTACACATTGTGCATCTTTGTGAGTTTTACTAAAGAGACTGGCACAATCTATCATCTCTTCTCTCCGTGGGCAGCTGAACACTGGGATCAAATAGTTCCCAGTGTTCCTCTGCATATCCTTCCATTGTGCAAGCCAGTGCTCAAACGATATCATGTCTGGCTCCATGAAGTCCTAAAGACTCCTAGAGCTGATAAAAGAGTGGTGCACAGTGCCTCTGCCATTTTCTTTCAACACCTGAAAAGTATTGCGACTTGAGCTATTGAGATAGCGGCTCGTTCAGAATATGGGGGTTACAATACAATGGCTAGCATACAGGTTTTCCATTAGCGTCTGACTTCTAACACCAACCTTGGAAAAGGGCCCAAATTGTTTTATAGCAGTTCAGTAACTTCCTCATGATGGAAAAATGTTCAATAAGAAGTAAATCAAAAAGTATATTAGGTAAGAAAGGATTAAAGTTGTGCTCAACTGACGTGTGTCATGGTGATTAGGGATGAGCTGTTCGGTTCGGAGTTCGATTCGAACATTGGCCGTTCGAAAGTTCGCGAACTACGAACATTTCCGCGTGTAAATAAAGAGACTCTTTACTGCAGAATATTGTAAGCAATAGTTTATTAGATATTGAATTAAAATGGTAATATTTTTAACATTGAAGCCTATGGGATAAAACATTCTTGTTGCTAAAACATCAGGCAGACGAGGCCCTCTAAATCAGGCACTGTAGAGGGCAGCCCGCCGAAGCCTCCCTCCCAAGGACCCCTTGACTTGAGGAGCATGCGGCCGCAAGATTACAGAGCTGCGACTGTGCGGGCTGGCCAGCCAGGTGCATGTGGCAGAGAGGTGGCGCAGGGACTCCAGGGAGGGAGCCACGGCAGACCCCCCTTCCGCCAAACCAGGATCCAGGGAGCCCCCACTGACCACCAGGCTAAGGTAAGGCGACACATTTTTAAAAAAAATAAAATCCGAGGACATTTTTAAATGTCCCCAGCAACATAAGATAAAACTTATTTTTTCTTTCTAATACTCACCTGATTCCTGGATCCACAAACTGTAGAGGTGCTGCCCGGCAGTGTGCGGAATCATATGCTGCATTAATTATATTGTAAGGCTGGGTTCACACCTGCGTTTTTTTAACGCGCGTATCACGCAAACATAAAAAACATGCGAACGCGCATTGCAGCGCGTTCACGGTCATAGACTGGAGAGTGAACGCGCTGCAATACGTCCCAAAGAAGCTCCTGTACTTCTTTGGGTGTAGGACGTTTTACAGCGCGTTCCTGCGCGCTGTAAAACACCCTGGTATGAACGGGTCCCATAGCAAATAATGGGATTTCCGTTTATGCGTTTTACAACATGCAGGAACGCGCTGTAAAACGCTTAGATGTGAACCGGGCCTTAAGGTGCTGCCCGGCAGTATGAGGATTCATATGCTGCATTAATTCTTCTTCTTACAAATTTGGTTACTTAACCCGTTTGCGTTTGGATTGTAATATTGTGACATCCAGGGCCCCGGGTGGCGATCGGGGGGGGCCCGGACGCATGGTGCTGCCAGCTGGCCGAATGTCAGGAGCTCCGGCGGCACCCGGTACAGCTGTGAGTGATCAGGGGGCAGGGCGCGGCGTGATGACGCAGAGCCGCCGGGACTGGTGTGCACCAATTCTCACCATATACAGTAGCGCAGTACTAGTGCCTAAATGTTGTTGAGCTGGTTTTGTTATAACAACTACTCTCGCTCTGCGCCCCTGTCTGGTATATTCCGCTGCTTGTTACTGCTGGTGCGCTTCCATCCTGCCATACACTATAGCGCAGTAATATTTTGGTGCACTGCCACTGACGCCTATATTACCAGATTCATATAATTTTAATATTGGACCGCAGGGTCCAACCCTGCACTCTTCCACAATACCACAAAAGGGCTACGGTGTGAAGGCATTTGCTGCCACCAAAGGCACAATATTTGGGTGCACTGACGCCTTTACCAGATTCATATCTTTTTTTTTTTTTTTAAAGGTTTTTGTTTTCAAAGAGAGTCAGCTTAACAGCAAACAACAAAGTAATAAATGACCTCGCAGGACCAATCAATAAAGCATTATACGTAAGAATGGTCATATGGGGCCAAAACATGTCATCAGAAAAATCACAGCAATATAAAATGAAATAAAAAGTCATCCAAGTGTAGCCATAAATCAGCAGTAAACATCCCCTAATAGGGGGGTCTCCTCTACAGTAAGAAAAACGAGAGTGTGCTGAGGGAAAGGGGAAAAAGGGGGCCGCAGGACAGCATATGTCAGCTGTAAAATAAAATAAGCCTCAAGAGAGACGAGGAAGCAGGTAGGAGCACTGCAGGAGAACAGGGCATAAAAATATTTAAAAAAAAAAAAAGGGGGAGGGGACATGGCAAAGGCCAAGATGGTGCCTGCCCTGGCGATTTCCTGTGCGGCCAGAAGACCGCGGGAAGGCCACGGGGAGTAAATGGCACTTAGGCCCAGGAACTCGGGAGCGAGTTCGGGCACCAGGCCTCGGCCGCGTCTCCCGAGACATCCTGAAGGAGCCAAAATAAATTGAAAAAAGAAAAAAAAAAAGGAAAGGGGCAGTTGGAAAGAATAAGAGTGTCTTCAATGAAAGTCCTCGGGCAATGTCACAAAGGCACATAAGGACACTTAGGAAAGTCTCACAGCAGGGGGGGGGAATGACTCAACTAGGGGGACACAAAAATCAGCAGAAGGGGATATGAGCGCGTGGGAACTCAGCGGATCAGGGTAGGCCAGGGTCAGCGATCGGCGAACAAGCAGCAGGTATTCGGAACGGGCCCCTTCAGCCTGTATCCAACAAGAACGTGGGGCATGGATCTTCTTCAAGTCCATAGTCCATCATACTGAGGGCCCGTCGGGCAAGCCAGTCTCCGGCATCCCCGTCCGCGGTGCAAGCAGTGCTGCTGGATTGGGAGCAACGTCGTACCTCTCCAGGGGCCACTCTTCCGCAGTCAGTGGACTCCACCACCACTGACGCTACAGAAGTACCAGCTTCAAGCAGATCCAGTGTCGCCATCTCAACCGAGGGTACTACAAAACGCGGCATGTCCTCCCCACACTGCTCAGGAAGCACTGCAGCAGACAGCCCGATCGGTATCCACGCGGCCTCCGGAACGTCGCGGACAGCGAGGGTCACATCTGCAGCCCCTCTGCCTGTCCCAGCGCAGTTCACCTCCAAGCCCACAGCAACCGCTCGGCCTCCCGCAGAACCCGGCAGCGGGGCAGCCTCCAACTTCAGGTCACCTCCTCCACCACCACATGCCTCCTCCACATTCGCATCTGCAAGCATGGCGGCCACTCCACGGTTCCTCCCCAGCAGAGCTCCGTTCGGCGCATTCACATATCCACCGCTCACCTTCGTCTCCACCAGGGCCACCCCATCTCTGCAGCCAGGGCCGGCGCTAATGTAAGGCGGCACAGGCGGCCGCCTTACTGTCCTGGCCTGCTGCCAGTTTGAGGGGCGGAAAAATCAGATTTGCGGCGGCGCTGCAGTGTGTGTGCCTGTCTCAGTCCCATCCCACGTTCTTAACACGAGCAGGCACACTGTGTAATTTGGCGCCGCCCCCACACGTGATCCACATAGCCCAGGAAAACAACTGCAGGAGGAGCCACCAGCCCGCGTGCTTTCACTCTGCTGCGATGGAGGAGCGAGGCAGAGAGGAGATTTATTACCAGGTGTGAATAAACTAATGGGAGGGGGTGTAGATTAATATACTGGGGGGGGGGGCTTTAAATTGCTGCACTGGGTCTGGGGGCTGTAAATTGAAATACTGGGTCTGGGGGCTGTAAATAGATATACTGGGTCTGGGGGCTGTAAATAGATTTACTGGGGGGCTGTAAATAGATATACTGGGGGGCTGTAAATTGAAATACTGGGTCTGGGGGCTGTAAATTGATATACTGGGTCTGGGGGCTGTAAATAGATATACTGGGGGGCTGTAAATTGATATACTGGGTCTGGGGGCTGTAAATAGATATACTGGGGGGCTGTAAATTGATATACTGGGTCTGGGGGCCGTAAATAGATATACTGGGGGGCTGTAAATTGATATACTGGGGTCTGGGGCTGTAAACTGATTTAATGGGGGTGTAAATTGCTATGCTTTTGGGTGTAAAATCATGTACTGGGGGTGTAAAATGATATGCAGGGGGTTTGAATAAACTGATATTGGTACATTACCTTTTTTTATTGCTGTGGAGCTCTGTTATACACTCATTCACACTGCACATTACTGTGAGTTTTATTGCTGTGGATTCTGTGATACGCTCATACACACTGCACATTACTATGAGTTTTATTGTTGTGGAGCTCTGTGATACGCTCATGCACACTGCACATTACTGTGAGTTTTATTGCTGTGGAGCTCTGTTATACACTCATTCACACTGCACATTACTGTGAGTTTTATTGCTGTGGAGCTCTGTGATACGCTTTAACACATTACTATGAGTTTTATTGCTGTGGAGCTCTGTGATACGCTCATACACTCTGCACATTACTATGAGTTTTATTGCTGTGGAGCTCTGTGATACGCTTTTACACACTGCACATTACTGGAAGGTTTATTGAAGTGAGCTCTGTAATTTGCAGTGTGTATAAGTACATCAATAAGGTAGACGTATCTTATAAACCTGAATTGCTCCTGGTGAGGGTATAAATAAAACCCACCAGTTTCTCTCATGGCTGAGAAGCCGCATAAGGACATGTGGTTGCTTAGAAAGCAGCTTTTGGTTTCATTAGGAAGGACTAGCCTGACCCAGAGGTGTCGTGATGCGGCAGAAGAGCTTACACTTTAATGACCATTCAAATAAACCAAAACCTCTGTGTTTTGTTTAACATGGAGCTACAGGGGTGAGCAGGGCTGGACTGGGACAGAAAATCAGCCCTGGATGTCATCCAGACCGGCCCAATTTAATTATGCAAATACGCACAAATATAATATATAATCCAACTGGATCGCTCAACCAATCGCTCTACAGATACTGGAGTTGCTGCAGAGCGATTGGGTAAAGGACCGCAGTGGCACTGAGGTCAAGTGTGCACCATGCCTTAAGGTGAGGCGGATGCGCAGAGGGTCTCACCGGCACGGTGGCCGCAATATGAGACTGCGTCTGTTTCGCAGTGTGGAAGTTCTCACCTCACCCATTAAGGGCAGCGCGAGCCACGCGGTGAACCAGCATTCACACTGGCCCACAGAGCCATCGGAATCTCCCTGTAGTCCCTATGGCCAGTACATGCCTGGGGGTGAGCGCAAATGACAACTTATTTTCTTGGTATGTTTTAGAGATTATTATGCATCTCAATGCTGATTGACATGGCATGGTAGGGATGGGGGGGGGCACCAAAACACACCTTCGCCTGAGTAGACAAAAATGCTTGCACCGGCCCTGTCTGCAGCCCCGCAGCGCCGCCAACATCTGGCGCCAAACGCCCCTTGTCATTGGGACATCGTCCTCTGTCATCTGCAATAGCTGGAGGCAGGCATCCAGGCCCGCAGCAACAATCTCTGCACCGCCAGAGAGTCGCCTGCTAGGCCCCAAGATGGCCGCCGGCATCGCGGGGGAGAAGACATGCGGTCCCATGGCAAGTCTCTGGTCCGGGGGGGGGGAACAATACGGAACCCGGACATCTCGAATACGTTGGCCAGCCCTTCAGGTGTCCTCAGGTTACTCATCAGGTAATAAATGTCAGCAAAAGGACCTCAAAGCATGAAATCGAAGCGGAGCTCCTCTGAAGAACGTCCGCTCCCGTCAACGGCTAGCCACGCCCCAGATTCATATCTTTTTAATATAGGACCACATGGTCCAACCCTGCACTCTTCCACAATACCACAAAAGGGTTACGGTGTGAAGGCACTGTTGCCGATACTAAAGGCCAAATTTGTTACTTTCATCCAAAGCCTGCATAAGTTTCACCATAATTTAGCCCAAAAAAAATCACTAAACTTGTTCTGCGCGTCCTAAAATGTCTTTTCATACAGGCTGCCGCCCCAAGCAGTTGTTTATGAATAAAGGAAAAGCATTTACCGTCATTTGAAATGTCATTTTTTTGTTTTTAAATGTTTCTATACATCCTACAAATCCGCCACTTCACGGGCAGGTTATGGGGACCTCCTAGGCACGATATTTGAAGGAATTTATCGTTTTTATTCTTAACCTTTATTTCATGGAAAACTCCGTTCCTTTACAAACGTTTTTTAAAAACTTTTTGTCCTTGTTTCCTGTCCCCCAGGGCACTACCCGGACCCCTATATACCTTTCATGGCAAATATCTTGCATATATGCCCTGTTGGAGGGCACTCTAAAAATCGAACTTTCGAGTCCCATTGACTTGCATTGAGTTCGGTTCGTGTTCGCATTCGAACTCGAACTTTTGAAATTGTTCGAATGCGAACCGAACACAGGGGTGTTCGGCTCATCCCTAATGGTGATTATGAGGTAGACTAAAACAGAATCATCCTGTACAAAAGCAAAAGAAAAAGGAGAGAAGTGGAAAGGAAGACAAGAAGGTAGGTATTAACCCTTTCACTGCTGAAGACGTGTGGGACACGTCCTCATTGATGCACGTTGCATGCTGAGGACGTGCCCCACACGTCATCAGCTGTGCGGGACCCCCGGCGGAGATACTCACCTCTCTGTCCGGGGTCCCACGGCGTTCTGACTTCAGCGTCTGAGGACGCTGAAGTCAAGCTCCTCCTGGCGTAAATGACGTCATCGCGCCATGCGCGATGACGTCATTTCCAGGCGACCCCCCGGCAATGCCGGGAGATAGCCTGGAAGGGAGGGGGGGATCCGTTCGGATCCCTCTCCCTCCCGATCGGGAAGGAGCAGCGGTAAAAGCCAGGCACCGCTTAAAAGGGGAGAGTCTCCCCTTTTAAGCGATGCCTGGCTTTAACCCCTCAAGTGCTGGGTTGCACTTCAGCGCCTTGCGGCGCCGAAGTGCAGCCTATCTCCGGTGGGGGCCGCCATCTTGGATGGCGGCTCCGCCCCCGGGACTCCCCTCGCTGTCTGATGTCATCACGCATAGCGTGATGACGTCAGATAGCCGGGGAACCCCTAGCTGCCTGGGATTTCCCAAGGAAATCCCCTGGTGGAGATAGGGGGTTCTTGTGAACCCCGATATCTCCAGAACCGTGGCAGCTAGGGGGTCATGGAGGGTGTCATTTGAAAGGCCTGAGCATGGCCTTTCGAATGATATCCAACATGACTAGGTAAAAAGTTAAAAAGAAATAATAAAAAAAAATAATAATAATAAAAAAAAAAATAATAAATAAATTTAAAAAAATAAATAAATAAAAAAAAAACATGTTTTTTTTTGTGTGTTGTTTTTATTAATGCAGCAATATTGTTCACATTTCAATTATAATGTGAACAATGATGCTGCACTAATGATTTTTTTCTATGGGGTGCGTTTGCTAAAAATCACGTAATTCCCCCCAAAAAAAGTAACAAGTCCCCATTTCAAATTTTTTGTACAAGCGCACCCCATAGAAAACATAACCGCAAACGCTCATGTGATAACATGTGAAAAAAAACACTTTACACACTGCAGATGATTAAAAATTCAATTTTTATTGTATTTTTTGTTATAATATACAGGCAGGTCATGACGTATACATATAAAAATGATATATTATGAATCTGCGTAGTCTGCCGGAAAGAACGATATATAATATGTCTGGGTCATTTATTAAAATGTGGCTTCAAATCGCGTTTAAACATGATGAGCGAAAGCGGTAAAAATGAGCTCAGCACACAGTGGTGAAATGCCTCAGCAGTGAAGGGGTTAAGAGAATGAAAGAGATGAGCCATTTACCATTATGCACAACAATCAAAATAACAGGAATTTAGACTGTAATTAATTTCTTCATACATCAGCACAGAGTACAACAGCATGAGGCCTGAACCCAGTACCACTATTGAAGCCAGCAGATAGGTCAAGGAGTAAACTGTAGTGACGTCTTGATTTGGCAGCCGACAGGTTATTTCTTACTTCATGAAGCTCAATTTTGCTAGAACAATTTGGATGAAAATTAGATTATAAAAGATCAAGTAAAATGTTTGCAGTGATAAAGGTGGATAAGCGTTTACGGACAAGTCGTTCAAGCAGATTAGATGTGAAAGGAAGAGAAACAGGACGATAGTTAGACTAGAGTCAGACGAACACAGTCAGAGCGCACACAGCGTGCGTGCTTAACGGACAGATGTACTGACGGAAGATACTGTAGACACCACACGATTTGTTTTTCTTGACGGATGTAGAAAAAAAAGGGAACTATGGGAAATAAAATTAATACGAAAAATGATAAAAATTTGAAAAGGATATGAAAAGCCATTGTGTGCATCAAGGTGCTGGACGTCGCAAATGCGCTTCGTCTGACATCTCATCACTCACACAGAACGCTACGCGGCGCACTCTGCGCATCCGTGGTAGCGGTTTTACGTTCTTGCCTAACTTGTGTCCGTCTGCCACGTGCGTTGTGCGTGCGCAGTTCGGTGCGGACGCACTTAGTGTGTGGGTCTCTATTGCTCATGATTCTATGCTACGACGGACGTTAAACTGTGCGGCATCACTGCGTTCATCTGACACGGGCCTTAAAGGGCAGGGTTTAAGGGCGGGTTTCTTTAAGATGGGAGTGATAAGAGAATGTTTGAACAGAGCTGGGAAGATCCCGGTGGATAAAGACAGATAAAAGAGTTACATTAAAATTGATATTATGTGGGAAGACAAAGGAATAGCTTGAGAAGAAATAAAGAGGATAGTTTGGTGAGACACGGGGAGGACAAGAGAAGAGCCATCTCACCACCCTCTGTTTAACCCCTTAGTGACCGGGCGGTTTTACACAAATCCGTCCGTTCGTGACCGCAGCTGTTTTTATGTTTCTGCGCTCTTAGTGTTTACGTCAAATTTTCCTCTTACTCGTTTATGTAACCCACACATATTTTACACTGTTTTTCTCGTCACTAAATGGACTTTATAAAGATACCATTTTTTTCATCATTTCATATAATTTACTATAAAAAATATTGTGAAATATGACACAAAAATTGAAAAAACACCACTTTTTCGAACTTTGACCCCCAAAATTTCTTATGTATCAACAACCGTCAAAATTTTTATTCCTTAGTAGTTTCTAAATTTAGTACTGAGTTTAGCAATACCCAATGTTTACATATTCCTCGCTTTTTTCCTTATTTTATGCAACAATAAGTGCAAGTAGCACTTTGCCATTTCCAAAGAGTTTATTTTCAAAACTAGTGATAGTGACATTGTAACACTGATATCTGTCACTAATTCCTGAATAACCCTCCACATATACATATTTTTTTAAAGTAACACAAATCAAGGTATTAAACTTGGGGTATTTTGACTCTTTCCATGCAAACCATTTTACCACAAATCTATGCCAAAGTTTGAAAAAAAAAAAAAATTTTGGTGATTTTTTTTTTTGAACGCAATTTAAGAATACATGTACTGTGAACTTTAAGGTTTACTGCAAAAAAGCACCCCAAAATATGTTCAGCAACATCTTCTGAGTAAATTGATACCACCAAGTATAGGTATGTCGGTCATTTGGGGGCTAAAAGGCCTTATTTGGGGGGTGCGCATTTCAGTTTTCCAACTTGGAATTTTCACATTTCGTCATCATGCACCCATGTCCTATTTGGGACATTTTTGAAGTCGGCCAAAGTAATTTACC
>RXON01001410.1:0-26856 GCA_009667805.1 Leptobrachium leishanense | reverse complement strand
GAGCAACATTTGCGCCGATCCAGGTTATCTCTTTCATTATTGGTGTGTTAATGTATAGGGGAACCACTATATCCTGTGGTTGGCTATCTGGGCATTACTGGTGGTGGATGCATGTTGTGTGGCGCTGCACCATCTCTTGTTTATAATCTAAAAACACATAGTTTACAGGATCAGAAACAACATGGGTTTACCTCAGGGAGATCATGCCAAACTAATCTTATTGATTTTTTTTGATTGGGTAACAAAAATAATAGACACAGGTAGTGCAGTAGACATTGCTTATTTAGATTCAGTAAGGCTTTTGATACTGTTCCGCATAGAAGCTTATCAATAAATTGCAATCTTTGAGCTTGGATTCCAATATTGTTGAATGGATTAGGCAGTGGCTGAGTGACAGGCAACAGAGGGTTGTGGTAAATGGAGTTTATTGTTACCAGTGGTACCTCAGGGGTCAGTACTTGGACCCATTCTCTTTAATATTTTTATTAGTGATATTGCAGAAGGTATTAATGGAAAAGTATGTCTTTTTGCTGATGACACAAAGATTTGCAACAGGGTTGACGTTCCTGGAGGGATCAGCCAAATGACAAAGGTATTTAGGTAAACTAAAAAAATGGTCGGAGCTGTGGCAATTGAGTTTTAATGTGGATAAGTGCAAGACAATGCACCTGGGACGTAAAAACCCAAGGGCTGAATATAGAATATTTGATACAGTCCTAACCTCAACATCTGAGGAAAGGGATTTAGGGGTCATTATTTCAGAGGATCTAAGGGTAAGTAGTCAATGTAATAGAGCAGCAGGAAATGCTAGTAGAATGCTTGGTTGTGTAGGGAGAGGTATTAGCAGTAGGAAAAGGGAAGTGCTCATGTCACTGTACAGAGCACTGGCGAGACCTCACTTGGAGTACTGTGCGCAATCTCCCGACTCGACTATTGCAATAATCTCTTATCTGGCCTCCCTCTGTCCCGCCTCTCCCCCCTACAATCCATCCTGAACGCCTCCGCCAGGCTAATTCACCTCACCCGCCGCTCTGTCTCTGCCGCTCCCCTCTGCGAGTCCCTTCACTGGCTCCCCATCCACTGCAGAATTAAGTTCAAAATCCTTATCCTTACCTACAAAACCCTCACTAACTCAGCTCCCCACTACCTGTCCTCACTAATCACCAAATACACCCCGGCCCGCTCCCTAAGGTCATACAGTGACCTGCGCCTAGCTTCTCCCCGCATCACCTCTTCCCATGATAGACTGCAGGATTTCTCACGCGCAGCCCCCACTCTCTGGAACGCTCTCCCTCGTACTGTCAGACTTTCACCTAAACTCTTCCTTCAAACGCTCCTTAAAACGTTCCTATTTAGGGAAGCCTACCACCCAACTCACTGACACAACCATCAATCACTCTCACCTTACAGTCCTCTCCTCCTGTTTCCAACCCCAACCCTCCTAGATTGTGAGTTCCTACGGGAATAGGGCCCTCATCTCCTCCTGTACTGTTTGTCAAATGTTGTTCAATGTATTGTAACCCTGTCTATACTGTGCTTATTGTACAGCGCTGCGGAATATGCTGGCGCTTTATAAATAAAGAATAATAATAATAATAATAATACTGGAGACCGTATCTCCAGAAGGATATAGACATCTTAGAGAGAGTTCAGAGAAGGGCTACTAAAATGGTGTATGGCTTGAAGGAGAAAAGTTACCAGTAAAGGCTTAATGATCTTAACATGTACAGCTTGGAAAAAAGACGAGACAGAGGAGATATGATAGAAACACTTAAATACGTAAAGGGAATCCACAAGGTAGAGGAAGGAGTATATTTAAAAGGAAACAAAATAGCAAAACAAGAGGACATAGTCTTAGATTAGAGGGGCAAAGGTTTAAAAGTAACATCAGGAAGCATTATTTTACTGAGAGGGTGGTGGATACATGGAACAGTCTTCCAGTAGAAGTGGTAGAGGCCAAAACAGTAATTGAATTTAAGCAGCATGGGATAGGCATAAGGCTATCCTAAACAAAAGATAAATCCAGGTAAAGTATCCATGTAATTGGCAGACTAGATGGGCGAAAGTTCTTATTCCAAGTGGCATTCTTAAGTGGACGTTCAGAGTTGATTCCTGGAATTTTGGGACTGGAGGAAGGAACTGCAAAACTGCAAGACCCACTTTTTACTCTGGTAAACTCACGTCTATATCATGCTTTCTCTCACGCTTCTGCTCTTTACTTCTACCTTTCTCCTTAAATGGAACTCCTGCCCCTCTACCACCGACCCCTACACAATCTGCATCTCTCCCTCCCTCCTCTCGTCCCACATGATGGCCTCGCATGAGCTCCTTTGTTTCCTCAGAACATGGTCTCCCTCTAACTCTCGTGCTGCCAATCACTCCCACTCCCACAAATCCCATTCCCACCTTCTCTTTCTCACCCTCCTGCTGTTACTCTATTCAGGTGACATATCCCCTAACCCTGGCCCCACAACACATCCAATACTTCCCTCTCATCCTATCTCCATCGCACATAAATCACCTTCCTGCAAGCCCAGCAACCTCATTCCCATAATCCCTCAGCGCCTGTCCTCTTTCTCCTGCGCCCTCTGGAACGCTCGCTCTGTGTGCAACAAACTCACAGCCGTCCATGACCTCTTCCTTTCAAACTCCTTCAACCTCCTAGCTTTAACTGAAACCTGGCTAACTCCCTCTGACATGTCCTCCGTTGCTGCTCTCTCACATGGCGGTCTACACTTGAGCCATACCCCCAGACCGGGTGAGAGAAATGGTGGCGGGGTCGGACTCCTGCTCTCTCCCACCTGCACCTACCAGCATCTCCCTCCACCCCCATCCCTCTCCTTCTCCTCCTTCGAGACACACTGCATCCGCCTGTTCTCTCCTCTGGCTCTCAGGGTGGCAGTCATCTACCGCCCCACCGGGACCAACCTCCAAGTTCTTTGACCACTTTGCTACCTGGCTTTCTCACTTCCTGTCTTCTAATCTTCCATGCCTAATTCTCGGGGACTTCAACATTCCCATTGACGATCCTTCCGCTCCTGCTGCCTCCAAACTTCTTTCACTCACGTCCTCCCTTGGACTCACACAATCCTCCCTCCTCCCTACCCACCGCGATGGTCACGTTATTGACCTGGTCTTTTCCAACCTCTGCTCCATTTCTGAGTTCAAATGTCGCCCTTTCCCCATCTCTGACCACCACCTTCTCTCTTTCAACCTATCTGGACTTCCTAAACACCCTGCTCCCCCACCCCGCACACACTCTCGCAGAAATCTACATGCTGTGGACCCCCATCAATTCTCCAACCTACTTCACCACCTCCCTCATACCTCATCCTTCACCTGCCCTGATGCTGCCACTAATCACTACAACACTACGCTTATCTCTGCTCTAGACACTCTTGCTCCTCTTCGACTCTGTAAGCCCCACGCCGCCAGCTTCAGCCCTGGCACACCTCCAGACTCGCTACCTGCAAAGATGCTCCCGCACCGCAGAGCGTGCCTGGAGGAAATCCCGCTCTGAAGCTGATTTTGTTCACTCCAAGTTTATTCTCCGGTCATACACCTCTGCCCTCCACTTGGCCAAACAATCCTTCTCTCATCTCTTATATCTATGCTGTCCTCCAACCCTAAACGGCTCTGGTCCACCTTCAACACCCTCCTCTACCCACCTGCACCTCCCCCCTCAGCTGCCTTCAGCGCTCAAGACCTGGCAGACTACTTCCTCAGTAAAACTCTAACTATCAGAAGCAACATCCCAACACAAGATAGTTATCTGCCACCTCCACTCCCACAGGTCCCCTCTGCCGCTTGCTCCCAGCCACTGAGGAGGAAGTCAATTCCTTATTGTCCTCCTCACATCTCACCACGTGCCCGCTCGACCCCATTCCCTCACATCTAATTCCTCCCCTCTCCTCCTCCCTCACCCCTGCTCTCACACACATCTTCAACCTATCTCTCTCCACTGGCTCCTTTCCATCCGCCTTCAAACACGCACTAGTTACCCCTTACTAAAGAAACCATCCCTAGACCCCAACTCTCCATCCAACTACCGCCCTGTATCCCTGCTTCCCTTCACATCAAAGCTCTTAGAAAAACTAGTCTTCAACCGCCTCTCCCTCTTCCTGTCCTCCAATTCCCTACTTGACCCCCTGCAATCTGGCTTCCGTCCCCTACACTCAACTGAAACTGCCCTCACCAAAGTCACCAACGACCTCCTAACTGCTAAAAAACACGGCCACTATTCTATTCTCATCCTGCTTGACCTCTCGGCTGCTTTTGACACTGTTGATCACCCCCTCCTTCTACAGACCCTCAACTCTCTGGGTCTCGGTGACACTGCACTTGCTTGGGTTGACTCCTATTTATCCAACAGGTCCTTCTGTGTGTCCTTTGCTGGTAACTCCTCCTCTTCATTGCCTCTATCTGTTGGTGTACCTCAAGGCTCTGTCCTTGGTCCTCTGCTCTTTTCCATCTACACCTCCTCCCTGGGCAAAATCATCAACAGCTTTGGCTTTAATTACCACCTCTACGCTGATGACACTCAGATCTACCTCTCTACCCCTGATCTCTCTCCCCCTGTCCTTTCAAAAGTCAGTGACTGTTTATCTGGCATCTCCTCCTGGATGGCCTCCCACCACCTAAAGATCAACATGTCAAAGACTGAGCTCCTACTTATTCCTCCCTCCAATGCCTCCCCACCTCCTGACTTCTCTATCACGGTGGAGGGTATCACCATCTCCCCATCAAACCAAGTTCGCTGTCTTGGAGTTACACTTGACTCTGCTCTTTCCTTCATCCCCCACATCCAGTCTCTTTCCTCCTCCTGCCGATACCAACTGCGTAATATTTCCAGAATTCGGCCATTTCTTACCGCTGTCACCACAAAACAACTCATACACGCCCTGGTAATCTCCTGACTCGACTATTGCAATAATCTCTTATCTGGCCTCCCTCTGTCCCGCCTCTCCCCCTACAATCCATCCTGAACGCCTCCGCCAGGCTAATTCACCTCACCCGCCGCTCTGTCTCTGCCGCTCCCCTCTGCGAGTCCCTTCACTGGCTCCCCATCCACTGCAGAATTAAGTTCAAAATCCTTATCCTTACCTACAAAACCCTCACTAACTCAGCGCCTCACTACCTGTCTCAATAATCACCAAATACACCCCAGCCCGCTCCCTAAGGTCAAACAGTGACCTGCGCCTAACTTCTCCCCGCATCACCTCTTCCCATGATAGACTGCAGGATTTCTCACGCGCAGCCCCCACTCTCTGGAACGCTCTTCCTCGTACTGTCAGACTTTCCCATAACTTCTCTTCCTTCAAACGCTCCTTAAAACATTCCTATTTAGGGAAGCCTACCACCCAACTCACTGACACAACCATCAATCACTCTCACCTTACAGTCCTCTCCTCCTGTTTCCAACCCCAACCCTCCTAGATTGTGAGTTTCTACGGGAATAGGCCCTCATCTCCTCCTGTACTGTTTGTCAAATGTTGTTCAATGTATTGTAACCTGTCTATACTGTGCTTATTGTACAGTGCTGCGGAATATGCTGGCGCTTTATAAATAAAGAATAATAATAATAATTATCTGCCGACATTTTTCTTTTTTTTTTTATTGTAATAAATTTTTATTGTTTCATAAATTTTTAACAGAGTGAATGAAGTAGCATAAGATAAGTTGCTCCAAGACAGGTAATCACTTCGTAAATATGGATTCAGGGTTGATCGATAAGTAACAGCTGCTTAATTCGTGTAAGCGTGATTTTGAATCCAGTATTATGCATATAATTTACAGCATACAGTATGTAGCGATGTGTTAAAGTTTACTGTGGCAGTACCCATTTTTAGCCACAAGATGGAGACAATCACGATTAAAGACTCTGGACACTCGAACTACATGTCCCGGCATGCTTTGCGAAGAAACAGGAAGTGGGTGGGTTTGTGGAGACGCTGTACATCCTGCACCTCGTGGAGAACAGGCAGAGCGCGCCAGGGAGCAAAGGAGAGCGGATGCACACACACACAGAGAAGGAGAGACCAAAAGATAGGCCGGAGCGCAGACAGAGTGGATCGGCTTTAGGATTGGGTCACCCAGCCTTGCGGGAGACAGACATCACCATTACATTATCCGAGTGCAGTGCTGAGGAGAGAAGACCCCTCGAGTAAGGAGTACCGCGGTCGATGGAAGCGGGGAGCAGGCGGTAAACTGGCTGAGTCGCGGCTGACAGACAGAAGGCCAGACAACAGATCCGGTGGTGGCGTCCCCAGTTAAAATCGAGCGGAGAGACGTCCTGGGTCAGCGGAATCTCGAGCTTGCGCTGGATGGGTGAGAGGCCCCCAAGGCCGTATGTGAATAAGAGCGTACGCTGCTGTTTTCTTTCTAAAATCCACAGGGCCCCAACTGACTAGTCGAAGACATCGATAAAGTAAACTCACTGGCCGGTTGAAAAGTACCCGGGTACCCTACACACACAAACACATACCACTTCACGTTCTGGGACTTAACCTGTGCAGGACTCAGTTTCCTTTTTTTCCTATCCATACAAGGGGGCAAAGTTAAAGTTACATTCTGAACAATTTTCCTTTTTGTTCCCGCTGCGCGTTTACCGTGATACGAGAACTGTGTATTTTATTGTGTCCCGCTACGCGGTTTTTCCTCGAATTTCGTATCTTTTAATTTTCTGCTCGGTTGGGGTTTTTTTCCGAAAATACGAAGCCCTCGTGTTTTCGTTTCTTTTACCGCTACGCGTTTATCGTGTTACGAAAGTACTGTAAATCTTCCTGCATATACCGTGTCTCAAGAACTGCAAACCTTTTAGTAAACCTTTTAACTTGTAAAACTTACAGCGTGTTGGAGTATATTTATTCCCTAGTGCGGGGAGACTGACCCGTGGTTCATTTTCAGCGGCTCCTCCGGGAGTGAGCGCTACACGTGGGGGCTCGTCCGGGATTCAGTCTCTGGAAAAACCCGCATCTAAAGGGTTAAATATGGATCCAGACACTGCTGCCGAATGGTGTGGGGAGCACAGTAGTCAGTTAGCATGTTGCATAGTCATGGATATTCCCGCAGACACTTGGGCCGAAGATCAGATTCGCCAGGCCGTGGCCACGCTAGCACCAGATCATCGGGGGTTTATTCTGGACATTAAGAAAAACCCAGATACCTCTCACACGCATGTTCTTCTTGAATGGAGAAAAGGTATTCCAGCATGTTTTCGGGGCGCGAGCGTGGAGCTGGAAGATGAGGTGGAAGTCCAACTAATTCAGCCAAGTGCACCACGTGGTGAAGCCGAAAGTGTTCCCGCGCCCAGTCCGTTGGCCATGATTGGGCCTGAATTTATCGTGGCTATTGGAGACTTGCTGGCCAAATGTCAGAAAACAAGCCCTCCTCACACTAATTTCGGTTATCGACGGTTAAGGAACTTTACAGGAAATGTACCAACTCCGGCGGGAGAAGAAACCTTTGAGGAATGGGTGGAACAGGCGATGCAGGCACTGGATGAGTGGGACGTCCCTGAGGCCCAGAAAAAGCAAAGGATCACCGAGAGTTTAAAGGGACCTGCGTCAGAAGCGGTGAGAAACCTAAAACTGAGTAGAAAAGATTGTACTGCTTTGGATTATCTGAACGTTCTTGAAGAAGTGTTGGGCGAACAGAAAAGGCAGCGGAACTAGTATATCAGTACGAACACACCTATCAGAAGAGAGGTGAGAGAATGATTGATTACATGAGGCGCTTGGATAAGATTCTTCACCAAATACTCCTCAAGAAAGGGGCCAAACCGGCTGACATAGATAAGATACGAATAAAGCAGATCCTGAGGGGCTCTCAACCGTTAGATCCGGTGATGATGCAGCTGAGAAGCAGAGCAGTCAATCAAGAGTTGAAGTACCTGGAACTGATCCGAGTTGTACGAGAGGAGGAGGCTCTGCTGGAAGAGAAATCCTTCAGGCGGGGAGAAAGGGCTTATGCACAACCTGCAAGATATAACGACGGTCTGCAGCCTGAAAACGACTCGTTAGACACCTATGGATCTGACCTGGATGAACAGGAGCAGTTAGTCGGTTTTAAATTCATCGAAAAGGCTGCTAAAGAATCGAACTCTTCCGAACGAAGCGAGTTGTTCAAGACTGTAAAGAAGGTACAGGAAGCTCAAATTGAACTGCAGCAAGCGCACGCTGAACTGTGCAGGGTGTTGATGAAGGTGACCGAGATGCAGGGGGAAATGCAAAAGTTCCTAACAGGTATGCAGACGACTGAAGTTGCCGTGGCGTCTGGTTCAAATCTCTTATTAGAACCTCAACAAGCAACTGTGTCTCCACTTTCGAGGAAGAGATGTTTCGGTTGTGGAGAAATGGGCCATTTCCGTGCGCAATGTAAAGGCCGGAAGCCTGAGAGGGATAAAGCTGAGTGGCTGCTGAAAGCCCTAGAGGGACTGTTATCTACTCCACCAGCGGGAAACGCCAGAGGGCACCAGTAAAGGAGCAACCTAGGTGCCCAGAAGTTGAACCTCGCTCCAAGAACCAATTTAAAACTAAGAGGGCAAGAGGGCCCAAAGTCAAGCCAACTGCTGAGCCTGCCAGAATGGAAAGAGTCACTCCCTTAGCGTCCGGGTCTACGTCATGGGGAAGCAATGCACACCCAAAACCTGCACGGGCCAAGAAAAAGGCCAGGGTCCAGCAAACTGGGTCTAAGCGTCCGGATACCTCCACCAAGTTTCCTGACCAGCTGATAGGTCCTTCTCCGATTGTGCCAATCCAAGTGGAGGGAGTCTACACCAAAGCTCTGTTAGATTCAGGGGCTCAAGTGACTTTGATTTATAAAGACTTCTATGAGAAAACACTTAAAGCACATTCCTCTGCAAGAATTGAAGGATTTGGAAATATGGGGTATCGGCACTGAGAAACTCCCTTATGACGGGTATCTGCAAGTAAGGTTGGAGATCGGATCTGAAGTCATCGGACAGTCCGGAGGCTGTGACGCCTTGGCCATTGTGTGCCCCCCGACCCTCGGGTGCGAACAGAAGCTCTCTGATAGTGGGGACAAATACGGACCTAGTGCGGCGTCTCCTGACCCCCATCGTAGTGGAAGAAGGGTCAACTCAAGGAGTGCACCCCATGTTACCGACCGGTCTATCAGAGGATGGTTGAAGAACGGAAAGCACCTGCTGAGGTGGGAAGACTGTGGAGACTGGGTGGACAGAGAAGGTTCTGCAAGCAGGAGAAGTAGCGAGCTTCCGGTTTCAGTCAAGTTGAACGGATCGCAACCAGGTCCCTATGTGGTGCTGGGAACCGATGTCAATCATGGGGGTGAAACCGGAGTCGAAGTAATTCCTGAAATAATCTCCACCAAAGCCCTGAAGAGAAAACCGAGGAAGAGTCTCGGTCAGTGTGTGCAATGTGACAGATTCTCCAGTAGTCCTTAAAGCCACGAATGCCTATTGGGCAAGTAGAGTCTGCTACACCCCTCTCACCGATTTAGGAGGGGGAGTGGATAAAGAGATTCCAGATGAAAGATTCTACCCTAAAGACGCCCCCATTTCACCTGAGTGGAAGAAACGTCTTCAGTCTCAAGTTCTAAAGTGGAAAGAATTATTCTCGAAAGATGAGTTCGATGTGGGCCTGGCTAAGAGTACGGAACACCGCATTCGGTTTGCAAGAAGACAAGCCGTTTCGTGAAAGGTCAAGGCGAGTTCCGTTGGGAGACTTGGATGATCTGCGAGAACAGCTAAATGAGTTGCAGAGAACCAATGTGATTCAAGAGTCCAGAAGCCCATATGCATCTCCAATAGTGCTGGTCAGGAAGAAGAATGGTTCTGTCCGCTTGTGCATAGACTATCGCACCCTGAACCGAAGAACCATCCCTGACCAATACGCCACTCCTCGGATTGAAGATGCCTTACAGTGTTTGTCTGGAGCAAAGTGGTTCAGTGTATTAGACCTGCGAAGTGGATATCATCAGATACCGATGCACCCTGAAGACAAAGAGAAAACTGCGTTCATTTGTCCACTGGGGTTCTTTGAGTTCAATAGAATGCCTCAAGGTTTGACGGGAGCTCCAGCTACGTTCCAACGGTTGATGGAGAAGACAGTCGGGGATATGAATCTAATCGAAGTGTTAGTGTACCTGGATGACATAATTGTGTTCGGGAAGACTCTGGAAGAGCATGAGCAACGTTTGGAGAAAGTCTTGAAGAGGCTCCATGAAGAAGGGTTGAAATTGTCTCTGGAGAAATGCCAGTTCTGTTTACCGTCAGTCACATATCTGGGACACGTGGTCTCGGCAGAAGGTGTTTCGACAGATCCTCGAAAGTTGGAGGCCGTAGCTTCTTGGCCTAGACCTCAAAACGTCACTGAACTTAGATCTTTCTTGGGATTCTGCTCATACTATCGAAGATTTGTGGGAGGATTCGCAAAGATAGCTCAGCCGCTGAACAAACTCCTACAGAAAGAAAACCACCGAAGAAGGCTGTAAGGTCTCTGACCGAAACCCCTCCGCTCCAGGACCAAGGAAAGCTAAAGAGTCCATACAAGGTGAATGGACTAGTCAATGTGAAGGTGCGTTTATGAAGCTGAAAGAGAATCTAACCCGAGCTCCTGTTCTGGCCTACGCGGACCCTCACAAGCCGTATGAACTACATGTGGATGCCAGCCGAGAAGGTCTGGGAGGGGTCCTATATCAGGAGTATGATGGATTGCTGAGGCCTGTGGCGTACGTGAGCCGGAGCCTTGCGCCTTCTGAGAAGAACTATCCTACTCACAAACTGGAGTTCCTAGCCTTGAAGTGGGCAGTGGTGGACAAGTTGAAAGACTATCTGTATGGAGCTGAGTTCGTGATTAAAACGGATAATAATCCTCTCACCTATATCCTTACTACTGCAAAACTGGACGCAACAGGACATCGGTGGTTGGCCGCTCTGTCAGGGTTTCGGTTCAGCCTGAAGTATCGCCCTGGGGTGAACAATCGAGATGCTGATGCTTTATCAAGAAGACCCTACACTACAGAGTGGACTCAGGTGACTCCAGACGGGGTGCAAGCTTTGTGTCAAGGAACAGAACGCCGGGTCAAGGGAGGAGTTGAAGCGGAGGCCATAGGAGTCATGGCCGCGGCTGTTCCTGAGTTCTACTGTAACCCTTCGCAATTGAGGGATGAAAATCTACCTACCTTTTCCAAGCAGGACCTCAAAGCGGATCAAGCTAGAGACCTTTGATTGCATTGACCATAAAGGCCCTGACTGCAAACCAGCGAGAGATTCTGTTAACCAATTCCCCGGATGGGGCCAGATTGGTTTACAAAGAGTGGGAGCGGTTGAAGATGTTGGATGGGGTGGTCTACCGAAGGGGCCCCTCGACCCATTCCGAAGAGATTCAACAGTTATTTCTCCCCACTAAACACAGGGAGAGTGTGTTGCGATCATTACATGATGAGCATGGACATTTGGGTGCTGAGAGAACTTTTAGTTGGTGCGAGATAGGTTTTATTGGCCTTGCATGAGGGCTGAAGTTGAGAGTTATTGCCATTCCTGTCTGAGGTGCATTCAGAGGAAAACTCTACCAACCCGAGCTGCTCCAATGAGCCATCTACAGAGTCAGGGACCCATGGATTTGGTGTGCATTGACTTCCTGTGCTTAGAGCCGGATGCTAGTGGGCAAGGGAATATTCTGATAGTGACTGATCATTTACCCGTTATGCCCAAGCTTTTTCTACAAAAGACCAACGCGCTCCGACAGTGGCGAAGGTGCTGATGGAAAAGTTCTTTGTTCATTACGGCCTGCCAAGAAGAATACACTCTGATCAGGGAAGAGACTTTGAAAGTAGATTGGTCGGGCAATTGCTGGAGTTGTTGGGAATTAAAAAGACTCGAACTACGCCATACCACCCTCAAGGTGATGCTCAGCCTGAAAGGTTTAATCGCACGCTGCTAAACATGCTGGGGACCTTGTCTAATGTAGAGAAGCAGAGTTGGAGTCGTCATATAGCTACTCTGGTGCATGCATATAACAGTACGGAGAGTGATGCAACGGGATATTCACCGTACCGTCTTATGTTCGGAAGAGAAGCTCGACTGCCGGTTGATTTGGCATTTGGGTTATCTCTAGACCAGACGTCGTAGCTTCTCATAGAAACTACGTGGATAGACTTCGGAAGAATCTGGCTTCTGCGTTTGAACAGGCCCGTTTGACTTCAGGTAACAGGGAGCAAAGGAACAAGAAGAACTATGATTTGAAGGTTCGAATACAGGATCTACAACCCGGTGATAGGGTTCTGTTGAAGAATTTGGGTGCTGCTGCGAGACACAAGCTGGCGGATAGATGGAGTTCTCAGGTTTACATTGTTTGCAAACAACTGCCAGGTCTGCCAGTGTATCAGATTCGCCCTGATGGAAAGGCTGGTCCCCTCAAGAATTGGCACCGAAATCACTTGTTACCTTTGAGAGAGGCTGTGAGGATACCAGTGGAAAACGAACTTCCTCCGGCGAATCCGCATGCTCCACGTGTTCCTCCTGTTACTCGGTCTCAACAGACTCGGGTTGTTGGGGAGAGCGAAAGAGACAGCGACGAAGAGAGTTTCTGTTTAGATTGGATGCGCTCGCCAGAACCTGAAGAGGTTGTCCCAGTTCCTTGTCAATGGGAAAGTAACTTGAGGGCTGAAGCTCCTGAATTTCAATGGGAATTCCCCGAGAATATGGAACTCCCTGAAACCCTTGAACTTCCGTTAAGGGTCCCGGATACTGTTAGAGACCCTGTAGCTCCTGAAGACGAGCCTTACGATTATAGTTCTATGCCTTCCCTGGAGGGATCGTACTCGGAGGAAGTGTCTGCTCCAGTGGCCGACCTAAGGACTGAGCCTATACCTATAGTACTTCCACCCGAAGAGGAACGGAAGGAGCCTGAACAGAAACGCTCTATTCGACCGCCCCAGCGACTTACCTATGACTCACCAGGACATAGCACTGAAGAGGCCATCACCACTGTGCAGAGATTGCCCGAAGTGTCTGCTATGTTAGCTGAGGTAGCCCAGAACATGAGTCAGCTTGAGAAAGTGTTTCTAACCCACTGCATGTATGCTGCTGAACCTGTATATGCTGTATAAACTGTGTGCATATTGTAAAAGGATAATGTAACTGTTGTACCTCCTTGGAGAGACCCAAGAGTTCTAGGAGGGGGAGAGTGTAGCGATGTGTTAAAGTCTACTGTGGCAGTACCCATTTTTAGCCACAAGATGGAGACAATCACGATTAAAGACTCTGGACACTCGAACTACATGTCCCGGCATGCTTTGCGAAGAAACAGGAAGTGGGTGGGTTTGTGGAGACACTGTACATCCTGCACCTCGTGGAGAACAGGCAGAGCGCGCCAGGGAGCAAGGAGAGCGGATGCACACACACACAGAGAAGGAGAGACCAAAAGATAGGCCGGAGCGCAGACAGAGTGGATCGGCTTTAGGATTGGGTCACCCAGCCTTGCGGGAGACAGACATCACCATTTACATTATCCGAGTGCAGTGCTGAGGAGAGAACCCCTCGAGTAAGGAGTACCGCGGTCGATGGAAGCGGGGAGCAGGCGGTAAACTGGCTGAGTCGCGGCTGACAGACAGAAGGCCAGACAACAGATCCGGTGGTTGGCGTCCCCAGTTAAAATCGAGCGGAGAGACGTCCTGGGTCAGCGGAATCTCGAGCTTGCGCTGGATGGGTGAGAGGCCCCCAAGGCCGTATGTGAATAAGAGCGTACGCTGCTGTTTTCTTTCTAAAATCCACAGGGCCCCAACTGACTAGTCGAAGACATCGATAAAGTAAACTCACTGGCCGGTTGAAAAGTACCCGGGTACCCTACACACACAAACACATACCACTTCACGTTCTGGGACTTAACCTGTGCAGGACTCAGTTTCCTTTTTTTCCTATCCATACAAGGGGGCAAAGTTAAAGTTACATTCTGAACAATTTTCCTTTTTTTGTTCCCGCTGCGCGTTTACCGTGATACGAGAACTGTGTATTTTATTGTGTCCCGCTACGCGGTTTTTCCTCGAATTTCGTATCTTTTAATTTTCTGCTCGGTCGGGGTTTTTTCCGAAAATACGAAGCCCTCGTGTTTTCGTTTCTTTTACCGCTACGCGTTTATCGTGTTACGAAAGTACTGTAAATCTTCCTGCATATACCGTGTCTCAAGAACTGCAAACCTTTTAGTAAACCTTTTAACTTGTAAAACTTACAGCGTGTTGGAGTATATTTATTCCCTAGTGCGGGGAGACTGACCCGTGGTTCATTTTCAGCGGCTCCTCCGGGAGTGAGCGCTACAAGTATATAAAAGTTAACTAAAAGTATGAATTATATAGACATGAAACATATTCAAAACGTGTAAAGGGAAAGAGAGGGTAGGGGATGGCAGGTTAAAGATAGCATGAGAGTCGGTGGCCACTGTGTAAGGCGTGTTATTTACACACGGGGGCGAGCCTCTGACCAGTAGAACCAGCGGCGCAAATGGACTGCGCTCGTGCCTGAGGCACTGTGTATTAGTTCTTCAATATCTTGGGTGTTATGTACCTCCTGAAGCCATTCGCGTATGGTAGGAACATTAGGGGTCTTCCAATGACGGGGCAACACAGCCTTGGCCGCATTTAATAAACGTATTTCAAGCGTGCGTTTGTAATCAGTGTGTTCCATAGGTGTGTGAAGCAATAACATAGCTGCCGGTGTAAAGTCTGGGGGGGGTTCTGAGACCTTGCAAATGGTGCTGTGGACAGCTTGCCAGTATGGTTGGAGCAACGGGCAAGACCACCACATGTGGAGTAAGTCCGCCTGTGGCGCCCTGCATTTCCAGCAGGAGCCGTTATGCTTGGGGTCAAACATTGCCAACCTTTTAGGCGGGCAGTACCACCTAGATAGGAGTTTGTAGGCCGTTTCCTGGGATTTGGTGGCGATGGAGCAGGACGTGGTGAGTAGGGTGATTTGGTCCCATTCCTCCTCCGTGAAGGACAGCTGGAGGTCTTCCTCCCATTTGGACCGATAGGAGGGTATGGGGTTCGTGAGGGATTGCAACAGCCCGTACATAACCGATATACCATGGGGCGGAGGATGTTTTCTCTGGGCTAGGTTTCAAATAGGGTAAGAGGACGGGTGAATTGAGGTGGGGGGGCTAATGAGCGCATGTAAGCAGTAAGCCGATGGAAATGAAATTTGGTCAGGAAAGACTGTGGCCAGGGCAGTGGAATGTCCTCAGGGGACTTAAAGGTGTTGCCGTCAATAAAGTTAGATGCCCGTATACAATGAGGTGCCTGCATTTGTTCAGTTGTGATTAGCCTCCGGGAGAATGCGGGTAGGTAACATAACGGTAGGAGGGGTGACGGCCTTGGGGCAATCTTGGTAGAGTTTTGTAACGTCCTCCAGGTGCGGAGTGTAGCTGAGATAGTAGGGTGGTGGGTGACGCGGCATGTAGCATTTGTGCCGTTTAGCCAGGGAAGGGAAGCCAGTGGGGCATCTGCCAGTGTGCGTTCCAGAGGGATCCATAGCTTGGTGTCTGCGCCCGAAGTCCACTCAAGTATGCGCAACAAGTGTGCAGCTTGATAGTAGCGGCGGGCATGGGGTAGTGCCAGTCCACCCGCGGATTTGGATGCGGTGAGCAACTCAAATCTGAGCCGTGGTCTGTGATTATTCCAGACAAATGTGGTAAATTTAGACTGCAGGGACCTGAAGAATAAAGTGGGTACGGCTATTGGTAAGGTCTGGAACAAGTACAGCAGGCGTGGGAGTATGTTCATTTTAAGGACGTTAATGCGTCCGAACCACGTTACATGAGGAAAAGCCCATTTGGTGAGGTCAGCTGTGATGCTGTGCAGCAGTGGGAGGTAGTTTGCCTGATAAAGGTCAGATGTATCTGCGGTGAGGAAAATGCCTAAGTATTTAAGTGAGGATTTGCACCATCGGAAGGGGAATGAGGCTTGTAGCTGAGCGCGCATAGGGGGGGGACAGAAAGTCCTAAAATTTCTGATTTAGTCATGTTAATTTTATAATTGCTTAAAGAGCCATATTCTCGTAGTAAAGAGGTGAGGGCAGGGAGGGAGATCAATGGCTGGCGGATAAAGAATAACAGGTCACCTCAATGCCACCGCCACCTCAATGCCGTGAATCGAGGGGTTAGTTCGGATTGCGTGCAAAAGGGGTTTGAGTGAGATTGCGAAAACTAGAGGTGAGAGAGGGCATCCCTGTCTGGTGCCATTTCGGATATGAAAAGGGGTGGTGAGGGTGCCATTTAGGTTGATACGTGCTGTAGGGTCTGCATAAAGGGAACCAATCCATGCTAGCATGTTGGAGCCAAAACCCATCTGTCGAAGGGTGGAAAACAGATAAGGCCAGCTGACCCTGTCGAAGGCTTTTTCGGCATCGGTGGATAGTAACAGGGAGGGATCAGATCGAGATTTGGCGGCCACATGAATGAGATTCAGTGCCCTGACTGTGTTATCTCTGGCCTCTCTCCCAGGTATAAATCCCGTCTGGTCCGGGTGAACTAAATGTGGGATGTGACGGGCTATCCGCAGGGCAAGTGCTTTGGCGAAGAGCTTCAAATCTTGGTTCAGTAGTGATATGGGCCGAAAGCTAGCGCATAGGTCATGGTCTTTGTCAGGTTTGGGTATTAATGTAATAGTGGCGGAGAGCGATTGGGGTGGCAAAACGCGGTGGTGTTGTGTCAGGGTGTTAAATGCCTGTAACCAAGCCGGTGCCAAGGTGGGGAGGAATGTCTTGTAATAACGAAGGGATAGGCCGTCCGGACCTGGTGTTTTGCCCGTAGGGGTCAGCTTAACGGCATTTTGGAGTTCTTCCACCGTTAAGGGGGAATCTAAAGCTTCCCGCATGAGTGGGGTCAATTTGGTGTGTGTGTGCATGTCCACAAATTTACATATGGAATCAGAGGAAGAGGGGCGATGGTCCGTGGGGAGATTATAGAGTTCCGTGAAATGTTCTCGGAGTAGGGAAAGCATGTCCTGCGGTAGTGTGACGGGCTTGCCCTGTGGGTTTCGCAATTTAGAGATATACAGCTTCTCCCTGTGAGCCTTGAGTGCTCGTGCCAATAGCCGTCCGCATTTGTTGCCGTGTTCATAATAAACACGACGAGTAGTGAGGAAAGCTTTTTGAGCAGTCTTGTTCAGTAGCGAGCTTAATTCGGTGCGGAGCTCCAGAAGCTCTGCATAGACAGTGTCGTCCATATAAAGCTTATGGGACTTTTCCAGCACCTGGATGCGGCAGAGCAGCGCGTCCCTCTGAGTGTTGTATTGCTTTTTCTTTAAGGAACCCTGTTGTATCAGGTAGCCTCGGATCACGGCCTTATGCGCTTCCCATACTATTTGAGGGGAGGTGTCTGGAGAGGAGTTGTCGGTGAAATAGTTCTGGAGGGTCTGGAGTGTGCCCTGTGTAACTATGGGGTCGTTGAGTAGTGTTTCGTTCAGTCGCCAGGTTCTATCTTTAGGGCGTACTAAAGGAGAGGCGAGTGTGAGTAGGACTGGGTGATGGTCAGACCATGTCATCGGGCCTATTTTCACTGTGTCTAAGAGGTGGAGGTAGCCAAAAGGTAGAAACAAACAGTCTAATCTCGAGTAAGATTGGTGTGGCGTGCTGTAGAAAGTATAATCCCGCGTGGTGGGGTGGACGGCACGCCAGCAGTCTACCAAACGGTGCGAGTGAAGCGCTGAGTGGGTCTGTCGTAGTACTGAGTGCGGGACACTAGTGGATCCCCTGGAGGTGTCTAGTTTCGCATCGAGTGGGAGGTTAATGTCCCCTCCAATGAGGACAATACCTTCCTGGAAATCCGCTAGGACTCCCAGCAAGAGGCGTAATACTTTGTGTTGGTTCCTATTTGGCAGATATATGGATGCGAAGGTGTATGTTTGCCCTCCTATTTCCCCTTTGACGAAAGTGTAACGGCCGTCTCGGTCCAATTTTGAGTCTGTGACATTAAGGGGGAAATCCCTAGAAAAGAGAATAGCTGTGCCACACACTTTGCCTGCGGAGGAGTTACTGAAGTAACCAGTCGGGAACTTCTGATCACGCAGACATGGTGCCCCGTCTGCTGCAAAGTGAGTCTCTTGTAAAAGAACCACGTCCTTGCGATTAGATCTGAAGTCCCGAAGGGCTATGTGCCTTTTTTCTGGTATGTTCAGGCCCTAGCATTTATCGTGAGGATTTTAATAGGTCTGGTCTTTGTGGCCATATTACCGACAGGAGGAGTAGGTGAGCGCCGATGGGGGGGGGGTTAGGGAAACAAGGAGTATGCGCCTAAGTGAGACAAGAGCAACGCCGCGGAGCGCGGGAACGAGTGCGTGTCACACTATTCTGTACACAGGCGCTATCTCAGGGGTAGGAGCGAGCAGCCGCAGAGAGCAACCAATTATACAAAAGACAACGTGCTAACGAAGTTAAATAAAACAGTGGTAAATCAAACAAAAACAGTAAACCAGATGAAAAAGAAAAAAGAGCCAGGGCCGAGTCGCCCGCTCAGCGTATGATATGCCACCATCCATGGCATGTAGCGCCGGATAAGCAACCACCGGGGTGGAGACCCGTATAGCTATAAACATATAAATATACATCCAAGCAACCAATAAAGTAACCTGTCCCGTGATGTGCCGAGTAGAGTCGGGAAATGGATATGAGAAGTAGTCCTCAGGAGGATCCGGGGCCTCTACAAGAACGGTATGCAGGAGGGGTCACCATTAGTAGGCTACCCCAAGGTTACAAGCATCCCGCAAGATCCAGCGTGCGGACTGCCGGTGGGTAAAGGGAGGGCAGGTCTGGCGATAAACGTGAAGATCACCGGGGTCCTCAGGACCGTGACAGTCTTGCGGTGACAGGAGCCATGCTGTCGAGGTCTCTGAGGCCCTCTAGGGCGGCGGTTACATCCAGTAATTAGGACCGGCCTGATCAGCAGCCAGGCGGGAGTCATCTATTTTGAGTGTCAGAGGGCATCATAGTCCGGGTCGACGAATATCTGCGGCGGCGAGGCCTCTGGGTTCGCGAAGGGGCTCCAAATGATGGAGTGTACATTTGTGTCAAGTCCGGCCATGTAGGCAACACGTCCTTGGGTAGTGCGAGGGCTTCCAGGAAGGCCGGAAGGTCGAGCTCCGAGCGTAATGTTATAAGGCCATCATCTGTACGGACCTGCATGCCGAATGGGAATAGCCACTTATAGGCAATGCGCCGTTCCTGTAAGGCTGCTGTGAGGGGGCGTAGGAGACGCCTAGATTGTAGGGTCGCTGGCGACAGGTCTTGAAATAAAGAGATGCTTACATCGTCGAATATTATAGTGCGAGATTGTCTGGCCGCTTCCATGATTTCCTCTTTAACAGTGTGCCTCAGGAGACAGCAGACCACATCTCTCGGCGGGGTGCCTGGAGGGCCTTTAGGGCGTAGAGCTCTGTGGAGGCGCTCGAATTCGATCTCCGCATCAAGGTTACGTTGTATGAGACCGTTAAATAAGCGAAGCAAGGTGTTCTTTAAATCTGATGGGGACTGCTCCAGTTCAGGGAGGCCTCTCACCCGTATGTTGTTTCGGCGTCCTCTATTTTCCAGGTCTTCTAAATGACGTGCCATAGTCTGTAAGATCTGATTTTGAGATTGTAGTGAGGAAGTGTGTATCGTCAGTGTCTCAGATTGTTGAGCCTGCGTGGTCTCCACATGCTGTACCCGATGCTGCAAGCTGCCGAGCTCCTTGCGCAGGCCCCTAATCTCAGCAAGAAGCGAGTCCTGAAGGCCCGAGGTAGAAGCAGCCAGATCAGCCTTGTGGGTAATGAGCTTAATAGCTGGTGGAGCTCCGGCGGGAAGTCCCAGGAACCATTCGATCGTGTGGGAGAGCTGGGGGCCGAGGACGCGGGGGTCGCCGCCATTTTGTCCCGCATGGGCGCCTGCATAGCGTCCGTGAGAGGGGTCAGGAACTGTCTCATTGTGCAGGTTTGTGGGTCCCCGATGGTCTCGGAGGTGCCAGGAGTGGCTGGTGGCCGGCGGGGCTTACCCATCGCGTTACCTGTGGGGTGCAGAAGGGTTTGAGCGGGTCGACTCGGCGGAGCTCCGGGATCAGGCGGCCATTATTTTCTGCGCGCAAGCCGCGCCTCCGGGTTCTTGCTCTCTAATCTCTGGTGCAGCTCTTCGAGGACGGCGGGGGCGAGGAGCCTGCCGACATTTTTCTATGTTTCTATGTTTCAATGTCACGTATTTAAAATGCAATGTCATGGAGTCCCTGTTGGTGCAATGGCCAGGAGTCCCGATACTTTTGTCCATACAGTGTGGCTCAATTTGTACATGGGTTGGCAGATAGGATTGATCGATATAATGGTATGTGGAAGGGGCTCCACTTCAGAAATGCTCACACATTTTAAGGTGTCATGCTGAAAAGGGCAAAAAAATAAACAAACATCCATGAGACACACCGTCCCTTATACCCCAGGATTATGGAGGAGGACAATTGGCAACCCAAATTGTACATTTAGGGCCCTATTACAATCTTCGCGCAAACATTTGCGCTGGCGCAAAAACGCATTAACGCGAGGGGCAAAACCCTTTGCGCTGTATGTCGTATTACAATGTCAGCACAACACACGCGCGTATACGTCTATCGCAGGTGAACCTGCGCAAGCGCTGCGCGAGCTTACTGTACGTCGCACGTCCTGTACTTAACATTGTGAGCGCAAATGCGGTTGTGCGCTGGTACGCGGGTGGTATTACAATCTATGCGCAGGAATTAACGGACAGGCTTTGCGTGCATAATTTTAGCAACTCCTAAGGCTAGGGTCAGACTAACGCATTTTTCACGTTGTCCGTGAAAATGTGCGTTCGAAGAATGGACGTATTTTTTCACGGAATACGCAATAGCGGTCATACGATGCGCAGTTTCATCCGTGATTTTGTACGGATCATCAATAAAACACTTCTTGCATCTGGACGTTATGTTGGCGGACATTAGCAGCGTCTGATGTCTCCAATTCACGCACACACGCCGCAGCGGACGCAGCGCACTCTGTACGTCAGTACTAGTGGTTTAACGTTCTCGAAAAAATGCGTTCATTTTCCACTTGCGTTGCACAGCCGGACTTGTGCGACCGTACTTCGTATATTGGCCGTCATTGCCCGTCATCTGCTGCTAGTGCGGCCGTGATTAAGTGCGCCAGAACGCGCGTTCGCACTGCCTCAGTCTGACCCTAGCCTAAAAGCTGGTGTTAATGGCAAATTCTATCAACCTGGTCGAAACCAAATACACCAGCCCAAAAAAAAATACGCAGCAAAGTATAGTTACACATTCTACACATACCCAAACCAATAAAATGGAGAAGTTGTGTGTGATTTTTTTATTGAAGCAGCATATATGCGCAGATTGACTTTGACAGGCGCAAAAACTTAACGTGAGACAATTGTGGTTCTTAATTCTGATTTGCTGAATCTCGTGAAAAAACAGTCCGCACACCGATTTCTGCGCGCGTGTTTGTGTGTGTCCGTTTTACGCGAGTTACTGTTCAACGGATGAAAAAAATGCGCGAGGATTATAATTCCAGCGTTTATTTACGCGCATTAATGTTTAACACTGGGCACACAAATTCACGCGTTGCGCGAGCGTTTTAAGGCGAAGATTGTAATAGGGCCCTAAGTGGGGAAAAATAATAAGGAAGAACTCCTGCCTTCTCTTTTTTCAGAAAACCCATTTTGGCGATTTATATAAGTTATTGCAGCTTTAAAAACCACCAATGTAACCACCAAGTCTATATGTTTAAATGGAGCTTTGCTGAATAATCAGGAGAGGCCGACATGTAGATAACAGGCAGCAGCTGGCCAGCGCAAGATAAATTACTCATTAATCATTACAGTACTATTACAGCCGTAGCTTAGTTTTGGTTAATTATATAAGTAACTTTTCAAATTAATGTGACTTAGAAAACCCTCCAACGAAAGCACGTGTTTAATCACAGAGCCGTAACAATCAATAAGCCATCTCTGAAACCGCTGGCAGAAAGCACACCGACGGCAAGCTGCAATTATAGCAGGAATTTATCAAAAGCTGTGTTTAATCGAAAAACTACATCAAGGGTCAGCGACCTTGCTCCCCCTCAGATGTTTCGGAAAAAAAAAAAAATTTTCAAGAAGCTCAGCCGAACTAATGAGTGGCCCACTGGCCCAGCATTATTAGGGATGTATTTCCAAAACATCTGGAGGACCAAGGTTTAATGGCCTCTGACCTATATGACGGTTTACATCAAATAAATTAAATAACTGAAAATTCACACAGTCTTTCAATAAACCGCTGATTAAGGCTGGGATCAGACCAGCGCACTTTTAACGTGCGTTCTGGCGCACATAATTACGGCCGCACTAGCAGCAGATGACGGGCAATGACGGCCAATATACGATGTACGGCCGCACAAAAGTCCGGCTGCGCAACGCAAGTGGAATTTGAACGCATTTTTCTGAGAACGCTGAACCGCTAGTACTGACGTACTGAGTGCGCAGCTGCGGCATAGCGGCGTGTGTGCGTGATTAGATGTCAGACGCTGCTAATGTCCAGCCTACATAACGTCCAGACGCAACAAGAGTTTAATTGACGATCCGTACAAAATCACGCCCGAAAATGTGCGTCGTCTGACCGTTTTTGCGCATTCCGTGAAAAAATACGTCAATGCGTTCGGACGCACTTTTTCACGTTCGCGGGGAAAAATGCTTTCGTCTGACCCTAGCCTTAAAGGGACAACGTTTGCGCGCATAATTTTAACGTCTTTTAAAAGCTGGTGGTAATGGCAAATCTGAACGTTCTGACCGAACCCACATACACCAGCACGAAAAAAAATACGCAGCAACGTATAGTTACACATTCTACACATACCCAAACAATAAAATGGAGAGGTCGTGCGTGTTTTTATTATTGCTGCAGCATATATACTCAGATTGATTTTGACAGGCGCAAAAACTGAACGGGAGACAATTGCGGTTCTTAATTCTGATTGGCTGAATCACGTGAAAAAACAGTCCGCACACCGATTTCTGCGTGCAGCGTTAATGCGCGCGTGTTTTTGCGCGTCTTTGTTACGTCCGTTATTTTTTGACGGATGAAAAAATGCACTCGGATTGTAATACCAGCGTTAATTTAGAAGCGTTAACGTTGAATGCTCCGTGCACAAATCAATGCGCTGAGTGAGCGTTTTTGACGCAAAGAATGTAATAGAGCCTTAAATCTCTACAAATAATATATATATTTTTATTGCTGCTTTCAAATTGGAAGTGAAACAGAAAACAATCTGAATATTTGGCCCACATGCCCAGGAAAGGTTTTTCAGCCTTCATATAAGATTTTTGATATATTCGTGTCTCTATTAACCCAATAGGACCCGATAGAGTAAGCGAGGGCTGCATGTGTGTATGGGTACATGGATGTTTGAGAAACAGGTGTTACTGGAAGGACACCAATTAGGCTTGGATCTAGAAATCTATTGCAAAGAAAATAACGAATAAAAACAATAGGGAGATAATTTATCCAAACAAGACTGGAGAAGTCAAGCGGCCTACCAGGTTGTTGTTTTTTTAGAAATATTGTTCTTGTAAAGAATGAGAAATTATATGAAATAGGGCATAAAGCTCACAAACAGTAAGTACAGTTTATTGGCTAAAACCAGGCATCTAGGCTATTGATAGGGATGTGCAATTTCGTTTCGTACAGATTCGTTTTTCTTACAAAATTTACCATTTTTGTGCTTCCGAGGGCATCCCGAATCCGAAATTTCGACCACACGAAATTTCGGATCGATTCAAAATTTCGGGTCAAATTTCGAATTGATAAAAAAAACAAAAACAAAAAAAAAACTTAAAAGATCCTAAAAAAATCTAAAAAGAAAGACTTTTTACTGCAGAATATTATAAGCAATGGTTTATTAGATATTGAATTAAAGCTGGAATATTTTTAACATTGAAGCCTATGGGATACAACATTTCCCACACTAACGAATTTGATGTCAACTATCGAATTTGAAATCAAATTTCGAATTGATATCAACTATCAAATTGATCTTAATTTACAATACAAGTAATAGTCAGCAAAGGATTTTATGAAACAAATTAATTTAATTTCACTGTTTAATTTGACTCAAGTACAAAAACCGTGACACAGCTTAATATTTAATAGGGGTGTGCGTTTCGATTCGGCCGATTCGTCTTTTTCACGAATCGGGCCGATTCGGTGCTTCGGATTTGTCCGATGTTCTGAATCGGATCGGCACCGAAATACACAGCATCCAAAATTTTTTCCGATCCGAAACAAAATAATTTTGTTATTTCGTATGAACGTGAAATATGTAAAATCGCAAGTCATTTTCGTTCCATTCGTGATTTTGGTCATTTCGGACATCGTATTTTTCGGTTCCATTGCTGATTCCGTAATTTCGTATTGTTTCGATCAAATTCGATAGTTACTTGATATCTATTTGATAGTTCATTTGAAGTTTGATAGTTGCAGCATATGATTCCGCACACTGCCGAGCAGCACCTCTACAGTATAATAAATGCAGCATATGATTCCGAACACTGCCGGGCAGCACCTCTACAGTATAATAATGCAGCATATGATTCCGCACACTGCCGGGCAGCACCTCTACAGTATAATAATACAGCATATGAATCCTCACACTACCGGGCAGCACCTCTACAGTATAATAATGCAGCATATGATTCCGCACACTGCCGGGCAGCACCTCTACAGTATAATTAATGCAGCATTGATTCCGAACACTGCCGGGCAGCACCTCTACAGTATAATAAATGCAGCATATGATTCCGAACACTGCCGGGCAGCACCTCTACAGTATAATAATGCAGCATATGATTCCGCACACTGCGGGCAGCACCTCTACAGTATAATAATACAGCATATGAATCCTCACACTGCCGGGCAGCACCTCTACAGTATAATAATGCAGCATATGATTCCGCACACTGCCGGGCAGCACCTCTACAGTATAATAATGCAGCATATGATTCCGCACACTGCCGGGCAGCACCTCTACAGTATAATAATACAGCATATGAATCCTCACACTGCGGGCAGCACCTCTACAGTATAATAATGCAGCATATGATTCCGCACACTGCCGGGCAGCACCTCTACAGTATAATTAATGCAGCATTGATTCCGAACACTGCCGGGCAGCACCTCTACAGTATAATAAATGCAGCATATGATTCCGAACACTGCCGGGCAGCACCTCTACAGTATAATAATACAGCATATGAATCCTCACACTGCCGGGCAGCACCTCTACAGTATAATAATGCAGCATATGATTCCGCACACTGCCGGGCAGCACCTCTACAGTATAATAATGCAGCATATGATTCTGCACACTGCCGGGCAGCACCTCTACAGTATAATAATGCGGCATATGATTCCGCACACTGCCGGGCAGCACCTCTACAGTATAACTAATGCAGCATATGATTCTGCACACTGCCGGGCAGCACCTCTACAGTATAATAATACAGCATATGATTCTGCACACTGCCGGGCAGCACCTCTACAGTATAATAATGCAGCATATGATTCCGCACACTGCCGGGCAGCACCTCTACAGTATAATAATGCAGCATATGATTCCGCACACTGCCGGGCAGCACTTCTATAGTATAATTAATGCAGCATATGAATCCTCACATGGCCGGGCAGCACCTCTACAGTAGTGATGGGCCGAACACCCCCGTGTTTGGCTCGCATTCGAACTCAAACTTTTGAAAAAGTTCGAATTCGAACGAGAACACGATTCGAACTCAATGCAAGTCTATGGGGCTCAAAAGTTCGAATTTTAAAGTGCCCTCCAAGAGGGCATATATGCAAGATATTGGCCATAAAAGATTATGGGGGTCCGGGTAATGCCCTGGGGGACAGGAAACAATGAAAATAAAGTAAAAAAACACCACTTTCTTTTTTAAAAAAAATAAAGAAATGTGCACCGATTTGGATATCGACTAACTATCGAATTTGAAATGAACTATCAAATGGATATCCATTTGATAGTTCATTTCAAATGCTAAAAATGGTGTGGAAAATGTTTTACCCCACAGGCTTCAATGTTAAAGGTGTGGGAAATGCTTTACCCCATAGGCTTCAATGTTAAAAATGGTGTGGAAAGATGGCGGAGCCAGCTTCCGGTGGATGCAGTCGCATGGTGGAGAGCTCCCCAGCTAATTTTTGATCTATTTGTGTACCTCACCGACTCAACCCCGTCCAACATTTATATCTGGCAGGTGGAACCCGGCTGACCTATTTTACCTTCCCAGGACTGTTATTTGGGACCCGAACGGCGCTGGTTTGAGAAGTTTTGTGGACTGCGGCCTACAGCCGGCGGCCATCTTTGCGGCGCTACTCACTCTGTTGGGGACATCTCATCTCAGTCGCAGCTTACGCCTGACCTCATGGGGAGAAAATCGGGTAAGAAGCCCGAGCTACCAGAGAGCCCCCGACAGAGAGACATCCGCGATTCCATGGGGGACGGCCGACGGAAGAAGCAGGCGCAACCGCAAACCTATATGTCCCCAACGATGAGTTCATCTGATGGTGAGGACCCATACTGGTCGGAGGCCTCGGCAGCAGCCCGGAGATCGCCCCGTGATCCGGGGAAGGTGAGAAGGCCAAAGGATGGTCCGGCTCCCTTGAAATCAGCGGTAGCTGGCACGGTGGGGATAGACCCGATTGCCTCCCGGGCTGAGGCAGAGGTGCCCCAGGCCGCTCGTGGACCTCTACCCCTCCTGGAGAGCGATATTCGACGCTTATTAGGCTAGGGTCAGACGAACGCATTTTCGCGTTGTCTGTGAAAAAGTGCGTTCGAACAAATGGACGCATTTTTTCA
>RXON01001408.1:0-51372 GCA_009667805.1 Leptobrachium leishanense | reverse complement strand
GTTCTCTTCACCAAGGCTCAGGAAGGGTTATTGGATTATTTTGTGTTTTTTTTGTGTGTGTGTTGGTGATTTCGTTAATACAAAATCACTTAACACCAGTTTTCTTCCAGTGGTAATTTCTTTTGGAAGCGGGACTAAAGCGTGTCCTTGGAATTGCTCTTTATCATCCTCCTCATTAGTGCTTTCTAAACAAAGTATAGGGGGCAATAACAAACTGTTCTCCACAACAAATGCTTATACCGGTCATTGAATATGGAGATGTATTGTATGCAGCTGCCCCACAAACGCACCTTCTTAAACTTACTACATTGTATAACTCATTCTGTCGCTTTGTGCTATAATGTAACTACATGACCCACCATTGTGACATGTTAAAAGAGCTAAACTGGCCATCACTGGAATATAGACGCACCATTCACCTTCCCAACCTGGTGTTTAAGAGGTTTTCTGGGAAGCTACCACCCTACCTGAATACGCTGCTTCCCCCAGCAGTTCCCTCATCCTATAACCTCTGATCCGGGACCACCACCTTACTTGCAATACCACAATACAAAAAGAAAGTGTCTCAATCCTCATTTTCCTACAGAGCACCACACTTATGGAATAACCTCCCAGACGCCATCAAATCTTTCCCTAGTATTAAGTCTCTCAAGAGCTCCCTATTAACATACCTCAATACAGAATGCACCTATAAACATGTAACATAAAGACTTTATTTCCTACATATTTATTTTCTGTTAATCTGTATATTTGTGTTTTTTTAAATATCTTGCATTTATTACTTTGAATTTTTACAGTAGGTACAGAAATACAATTTTCTTGAACCCAGAACATACTTGAAAACAATAAAATACATTATAAATAAATAAATATGGTCTCAAGCTAAAACCTCATGAGATGTGAAAGGATTTTACCAGGAAGGATACATTTCTCTCGAGAGGATTTCTCTCGTTTTCAAGTATGTCCTGGGTGGCGAGTATGTACCGTTAGGTGTCTTGCCCAAGGACACTTACTGGAGAGGTTGCTCGCTGGGATCGAACCCATGACTCCACAGGCTCTCTCCATGCAGAGCAGTGACATTACCTCTACTCCACCCAGCTGGTACTATGTGATGTGAACAGGGACTCCCCATAGAATAGGCTTCTACTACTAATTCCTTTCTCAGAACTCTTATAAACCTTGGTTTTGTTCTTCTATGACAGTGGTTCCCAACCGCGGTCCTCAAGTACCCCAACCAGGTCGTGTTTTCAAGCTATCTGAAGCATAGCACATGTGATATGATTTGCTGCTTAGTGATTGCAGGATTCAGTCTGCATTTCCACAAGTGTAATCCTTAAAACCTGGCCTGTTAGGGGAACTTGAGGACCGTGGTTGGGAACCCACTGTTCTATGTCTATAAAGGGTAGTCTAGACGTGGACCCTTTGCTCTAGGTGCCTACAGCTATATCTTTTGATGAGAACTAAGGCTGAAGCAATCGACAGGGGTCACTGCATCTCTCCTGCAGAGACTTCCTTGCCATTTCGGTTCTGGCCACCCTTTCTAGGTGATAGCAGATTGAGTAGCATCTGGTATTGTCTTCTCTGTAATGGAACCATCAAGCTAAAACCTTGTGAGACCTGACCGGGGACCCACCAAAAGGCAGGTTTCTTACACCACTCTCCGTTCTCAGCAATGTCATAGACCTTGTCTTTGTTCTCCATGCAAAGTATCGCAAGCTCAAATGTGCTTAGGGCAGCCGTAACATCAGAGCCACAACAACGGCTTTAATGATGTGTCACACCACTGCATCTTAACAGAAGATAATTAAATGCAGATGACAAGCATTAAGACAAGAGAAGGTGTTGTGTTTATAAGGCAATATTTATACTCCGCACGATAGGAATATGAGGACTGTCCGAGTCAAAATGCAAATACAAAGTCAGTGGTTAAGACTTTGACAGGTGCGTGAAAAATGATACCCACAGGCAAGGAGAAAGGAGAAGGGAAAGAGCATATTTCAAAGTGGAATAAAAGGAACAAATATTTTATATTGTCATATTTTTCCAAATTTGTCAGTTTGTGAGGTTACACAGTCCGTTATGTCACCTCTACTTAGAAAAGTCACAGTCCCGGTTTTGACAGATTTGCAGAATTGGCTATAATTTATCAGCCATGAAATACTCTATGTTTTATCACCTGGTTTGACCCTGAATGTATCATGCAGCAGAGGTGATACGTTATTTAATTTTTTTTTTTCTATGTAAGTTACGCGCAGCTGGGAGAAAGTGGATACTAGAACGTGTGGATACTTTGAACAAGTGTCCAATTGAAAGAGACACTGCAGGCTGCTAGCTATTATACAAATAACACACTAAAAAGAAAAGGTAAAAGGCGTATGGCTTTGACGTTTCTGTATTTACTACGAATATCTTGGGTTGACAGAATCTGTCATGAGCTCTGCCCAGACATAGAAGCAGTCATGAGTATGGGTCATTTTTTTTTTGTATCCTGACGTTTCCATCGGCAATGTGCTTGAACATACTAATTTAAACTTGTGGCCCATAGGTTGGATGGAGTGTACCGGCTAGATTGAGTGTACCGGCTAGCTGGAGTATACCGGCTAGATGGAGTACAGGTAACATCAATGCTCTATAACCGTGGAGACCCAGGTTCAATTCCCGGCCAGATCACCTCTCAATTACATAATTGCCTACACAGCTGAGTGTCATTAGCGTTAAGAATGTAATATTGTCCCTAGAAGACCGCTCCTTTAATAATACACCAGATGGATAAGAGGATAGCATTTGCATGACACATTCCATAAGGCTGTGGTTCAAGACATCAAACAACTGTGAAAGACTAATGGATGATTAAGTGTCCCTTAACATTCCAATGAAGGTTTTTTTGGGGGGGTTTTACCAGGGTGGTCCAATAATGCATAGGTGTCCAATAATGCGTAGGTCTTAATGGACATCATTTTCACTGCCAGTCTTTAGGGTGGAAGTAAAACTGCTTTGTAGAGCTGACACGTGGCACCAGTGATGGTAACCAGAGAAGACCAGACAATGAGAATGAACTAGAAAGGAGCTTTGTTACAAAAATGACATCACAAGGTTTCGGCTCAGGTACAAGCATTTTGACTGAGCTAAAATCTTGCAATGGCACCCATGTAATAAAGGTCCTTCATGGTCCATCCTGAGTGTCCAGTCCTCTCTGTTATCTCTACGTGATATGATGTTTGAGTCACCCCTGTCTTTGTTGCACCAGTGCCTTGACCCTTTAGTAGACAAGAGCTGTTCCTCCTTTTTGCTGTAAATAAGACACCAGTTAGGGACAGCAGGGAGTGCACACTAGCTACCATGACCACTGGCATGTATTTAAGTAGTCTCCTACCACCATGGCCTCTTAAATCAGCTTACGTGGCTATGTTGGCAAGAAGGTCCCTTTAAGGCTGGCGTCCGACAAGCGCACTGTGTGCGCCTGTGCTGACGTGCCTTCTGGCGTCTGTCGCAGCATTGTGACGCTGCAACAGGGTCAGCAACACACTGTTGCGCGCGCACGAATTATGTGCGCAACAGCAGCCGTGCTGTGTCCCCATGTTAACTTTGCGCTCCCCATGTTAAGTATAGGGAGCACAAAATACAGTAACCTCACACAGAGGCGTGCAAGGTACCGAACGCAAATGGGGTTTTTAACCCGTTTGCGTTTTGATTGTAATATGCGGTAAATACTGCGGCAAACGTTAATGCTCACGCAAGTGAGCGTTAACGTTTGCGTGTAGATTGTAATAGAGCCCTTTATCTTTTAGGAGCTTTCATGCTTCCCTGTATTTGTATATGTCTTTTTAAAGGAATTATTTTATGGGCTTGCTATATGAAATGAATTTACAAGACTAGTTCCACACACTCTAGCTATATATATGTTTTGCACAGGTCATGAAGTAATGAGCTCCACGTCTATATCTGTATTAATCCTATTGATTCCAGTTGCAGCAATAATGAAAAATTATATTTATTCTGTGCACGCATCATGAAAATCCTACACAAATCCTACACGATCTTACATCATGCAAATCCTACAGCAACGGTTCCAAACCACCACAATAAAGTATAGCAATAAAGTGAGCCACACTCATCGCGTTTTTCAGTAAATATAAAATTTATGTTTACACTATACTTTCATTGTATATTAAGGGCCCTATTCCCTATTTTGCGCTAACATCAGGACACTATAGGACTGGGGCGCATGCAGATTTCCCCGTAGCGTTCCCATGTTACCACAATATTCTGGGACAGACGCTACCTCGGCCAGTGGCCACAGAACGCAGCACTAACCATTGACACACTTGTAGTAGTGCTTCCGTGCTGCTGCGAGTATCACCTCCTAGAGAATAGAACTCCTTGAAGGTTTGCGCTTTCGGGACGTGAGCTCTGCGCAATCTCGCTCTCACAAGATCGTGGAGTATTCGTGGAGGGAGACTGGGAACTATTTGTTCTCCTTCACACTCTGCTCCTGGCCAGAAGAAGCAGCGGATCAGACCACCCTTCTCGCCGAGGGAGGTGAGGTGAGTGTCGGATTTAGGGGGTGCTACATGATTCACTTAAATTCGGCATTGTGTCCCTGTCCATTGGCTGTGGTGCTGAATCTGTTGTATTCAGCACCACAGGCCATGGACAGCACCATGGTGCCGTTCGGTGTGATTCAGTGGCAGTGAATCTTCCCATAGACAAGTAATGGCTAATCTATTCAGAGAACGCCGAACAGCAGGGAATGTCAGTGAAATGCCCTGATTTTAAGTGGTTCATTCGACAGGTTTAAACAGGTGAATCCCATAGAATTGTAGGTCTAGTTCAGGGGTCAGCAACCTTGGCTCACCGATGTTTTGGGAACTACATTTCCCATGTGGCTCAGTCACCCTAATGGGTGGCTGAGCATCTTGGGAGATGTAGTTCCCAAAACATCAGGGAGCCAAGGTTGCTGACCCCTGGTATAGGGTGACTTCAACACAGAAGAGGGCAGGGAATCAATATTGAACATCAGGCCTGCACCTCCCAAATGCATATCTAGGTCCATGTACCCCAAGTTCAAAGTGACTCTCGTCACGGGGTTTAATGGATGTCATGACAAACTTGCCTCATGAGGAATGGATCACCCCCCAGTTTAGCCAATCACTCTGTAGGCCATTCCAGGGTGTGAGAAGCCTCCGTTTGCCAGTGGATTGGCAGAAAGTGAGTTTATTGAACAACTTGTGAGGGACGGCATCCGCACATAGCAGGGACGTCTCTTACACAACATCCAAAGGGTTATAGGGTTAATCAGTTGGGTAGCATTCATTTAAAAATAATGGTTTTTAAATGTATCTTATCGATACTAACCATTGCTTTATTGCAATAAATAAGCTATGCCTTTGTCCAATTCTTCGTTTATTTTACATGTACTCATTATGCTGGCCTCATGCACTTATCGTTCAAGGCTGTGTGTTTCTCACACTGTTTGAATTACATCTCTAAACCTTATTGCATCACACAATATATGCGGAATTCCTTCTTCTCATTAAACTGCCAGTCCCCCACACATCTGTTGTCTTATCAATACTTTTCAGAAACAATGTAGTCGGGCATGAATTATGTGGTTTTACAGTGTATGGCTTGTCTTGCACAACAACTAAATGTCCCCAAACAATTCCCGCTCCAGAACTCTTTTAACAGTGACAATCAGTGTTTCGGTGTAATCTTCAACGTTTCACTAATAACCTGCTTCTCTGCTGCCCACATTTTGTGCGGCATGTTACAAATGTGAACACTCTTGGAAGCATATGGCTTTCATACAGACTTGGTATGCGGCAACAATAAATTGATTGGTAGATATCAGCGTTCTAAAACAAACAAAAATGTAATTTGTAATCACTAAAAAAAGTGTGTTTAACCCGTACTGACAATCCTCAAGCAAAATATTACACCAAAATAGCAAAGGTTCTCATTTCCTCATACACATATCGAGAAATGTGCTAAAGTCAGTGCTTCATGTGACTTTATTCATGACATCCTTACTATAGGAGCATAAAAAGAAAGGGCTCTATTACATTCTTCATGCTAAAATGCACGTTAAACGCGTGAAGCGTTAAACGTTAACGCGCGCAAATTAACGCTGGTATTACAATCCTCGCGCATTATTTCATCCATCAAAAAATAACGCGCGTAAAAAAAAAGTGCAAAAACGCGTGCGCATTAACGTTGCGCGCAGAAATCGGTGGGCGGACTGTTTTTTCACTCGATTCAGCCAATCAGAATTAAGAACCACAGTTATCTTACGTTAAGTTTTTGCGCCTGTCAAATTCAATCTGTGTATATATGCTGCAGCAATAATAAAAACACGCACAACTTCTCCATTTTATGGTTTGGGTATGTGTAGAATGTGTAACTATACTTTGCTGTATTGTTTTTTTCGGGCTGGTGTATTTGGTTTCGGCCAGAACATTCAGATTTGCCGTTACCACCAGCTTTTCAAAGACGTTAAAATTATGCGCGCAAACGCTGTGCGTTAAATTTTGCGCATAGATTGTAATACCATCCGTGTACCAGCGCACAAACGCATTTGTGCTCAGAATTTTAAGTATAGGACATGCGCAGTATAGTACACTCGAGCAGCGTTCGCGCAGGTTCACCCGCGGTAGATGTTAACGCGCATTTTTTGCACGGACATTGTAATACGACGTTCAGCGCAAAGGGTTTTGCCCCTCGCGTTAATGCGTTTTTGCACACGCGTTAATGTTTGCGCGAAGAATGTAATAGAGCACAAATACTCTTGATGATAACCTTTACCAATGATATTCCATGGGGTGCAAACACTACCTGGCCAGTAAAACACACAGTGCCAGCGCAGCATCGTTTCGATAAGCTCATGTAATGTCACAACCTTTATTTCCGTACAGAGTCGCATTAATTTCTAGCCAAAATCTTGTGTTGATGATGGGAGAGTCGCAGCGCTGCGTAAAGTCTTCTCCAGCACATTACACAAAAGATTCTCAATGGGGTTAAGGTCTGGACTGTGCGGTGGCCAATCCATGTGTGAAAATGATGTCTCATGCTCCCTGAACCACTCTTGCACAAATTGAGGACAATGAATTGCCATCTTGGAATATGCCCGCTGTGCCATCAGGGATGTGAAAAACCATTAATGCAAAACCAGCTCATTCAGTATATTCAAGGAGTCACATGACCTCATTTTTTGGGCACAGATTGTTGGTGAACCCAGACCTGACCACCTGAAGGGACACCAGATCATAACAAACTTGTACAGTAGGCGATTACTTTTTTTTTGGCCAGGCAGTGTTTGTTTTTATTTTGGTAATCCATTCCTGAACTCTTTAATATATGGCTGCCATTACCATGCTTTAAAATATAACATTATAGTATACGCATGACTCGACTTCCATCAAAAGATGATATTGTTGCATACCTAACTCAGGAGGATTTGGTCAAATGATTTATGGAGGAGATAATTCAAGTCCTACTATGCCTTCATCTGACATTTTGAGCCTATAATCGGGATCACAGCCGTAGACATGCGTAACCCATATCAAAAGGGTGTGCACAGACTGTAAATAATCAAGAACTGTCAATTTATATATTCTTTATCTTTATCCATACAGGAAACACCCAAAAAGTGTAGGTGTGCGATCAAAAAGATGGACAAGTGGGACCTATTCATCCAGTACGGTACGTGCCTGTGACCGCTGTTATGTTTGAGGGGATTTCGAGGAATTTCTGACACACAAAGGTCATGATGTGTGATAGAAACAATGTATTGTGAAAGAATACATGGATTGGAATGTCAACTTGTACGATCTACGTATGATCTTTTCCAAACCGTAAGATACTGAAAAGGACTAATCCTGACCACTTTATTGTTTTAAACTTGCCAGGATGTGTAGAGTCTCCATCCCCCTCTTGTCCCGATCTGGCAGAATCACTGGGAGAAGTGAGGAGTTTCCTCCACCCCACTCGGCGTAACCAGCAGCCGGCTGCCAGTCTTCAGATTGGTCACAGGTGATGTCAGCCATCGCCGTGTGAGACCACCTGCTGTAGTGAGCGGTCTCGGAGAGGCAGTCGATGGACTGGATCTGCGCATGCGCACACTCTGATCCACTGTTCTGCACAGGCGCTACGAAACTTGCGTACATAAAGTGCGCAAGTCCTGAAGCGGAGCGTAAATTGCTGGTCCTTCATTACACAGGTTACTTAGGAGAGCAAATTGCACAGAAAAGCTTCAGAAACTTCTGGGATCGGGAGCTTCTGAGCTGAAGAGGAGTAGCAGCATGCGGTGATGGACAAGAAGTGAGTAAATTCACCTAAAAAGTAGTCTGGCAGAGACTGTCAGCAATTATTTAACCCCTTGCCGCCCCCAGATGTACTATGCTGCCCTGGCAGCAGGAGGGCTTTGAAGACACAGGGTCTACAGATATGACCCGCTGTCTTCATTGGGCCGCCTCGACCCCTCCCCGCAGTCTGCATGCGCCTGTGTCATTGGCTGCACAGGGATGGCCTGACCTCAGGCCATCCCCTTGCAGCCAATGACGTGTGCGGCACGTCGACTAGGGGCGGGCTGCAATCTGCGTCTTGCAATGGCACCTGTTGGTGAGGTGTACCTGTACGCATCGACAGCGTTAAGCCACCCCCATTGGATGACGCCCGCCCGTCGTTAAGGGCAAGAAGAAGGATAATTTAATTTTTAATAGAGTATCCCTTGAATATTAGAAGAGACAGAAACAAGACCGCAGGCCTGGGAGTAAATCCAATCGAGAGGAGTCTCTTTATGCATTCCTGTATATCGGAGGAGTTCCCTTGCCATGCAATTCATTCTGCATTTGGTGGCGTTCTTGGTAATCCTGCAGTACATAGTGATCAGTGCTGGAAGTTACAGCTCTCTAGTATATTTAGAATGAGTTTAATCCAAGTGTCCCACGCTAGGGATGTGCGTTTCGGAATTTCGGAATTTTCACGAAATTTCCCGATTCGTGTTTTCGGATGCGGCCGAATTTCCGAAAATTTTTAGATCCGAAAATGTCAGATCCGAAACGTTTTCCGAGCCGAAACGAAATATGTTCGGATTTTTCGAATGGACTTGAAATGTGTCAAACGAGGAGAACAGACGTTCAGAAAAACGAAAATTTTCTGAAAACGAAAATTTTTGGAAAAAAACGAAAAGTCGATACAAAAACGGGCAAAGTGACACGAAAATACGAAAAATGGTCGATATTCCGAAAAATGTACAATTCCGAAAAACGAAAATTTCCGAAATCACGAAAAGTCGATACAAGAACCGAGCACAGTGACACGAAAATACGAAAAATGGTCGATATTCCGAAAAAAAAAATGTACCCAAAAAACGAGCCGAGCCGAATCGAATCGAACCGAAACCGGTCGAAACGAGCCGAATCGAAAAGTTTAAAAATCCGAAAAATCGAACCGAATCGAACCGAAAAAAAAATCGGTGCACAAGCTATCCCACGCCAGGAATGCTCACCTTGCATTTGTCTTATGACCGGAACGAGATCCTGCTAGCTGATCAAACTTTAAAGAAAACAACAAATTAATTCATTCATTGAGGCTTGCAGTTGGGAGATATTTGGAAAGTCTTCAGAAAGACACTTTATTGGTATAGAATAGACGCGTCGAGCTTGTCTGGCCTAGTGCCACGTCACCTGGGTGCATCTAGCTCACCATTGGTCGCCGGTTCTGAGAGCCTGAGGTCTGAAAGTTGGGCTATTGTGGTTTCCACCAGAGAACAGAGGGTATCCGGGTGATCAGATTACTGAGAATGCCGAAATATGTCTACTGCTTGTTTGCACAAATATTTTATATATAGTGCCGCTTGTCTTGTGAGTGCTTCTATTCATGTTTTTAAACCTACAAGTTACATAGTTACATAGGCTGAAAAAAGACATGCATCCATCAGGTTCAGACTTTCACACATCACCTACTGCTGTTGATCCAAAAGCAGGCAAAAAACCCAGTCTGAAATGCTCACCAATATGTAACAAACTGGGAAAAATTCCTTCTTGACCCCAAAATGGCGTCAGATTTCTCCCTGGATCAAACAGCCTTTTCCCACATATTAAATATTATGACCTTTTAATATTCTGTGTTTGCCATCCAGCCATCGTTTAAAAGTCTGTACAGGCTCAGACCCAACCACCTCGACAGGCAGAGAATTCCACAGCTTTGTTGTTCTCACTGTAAAATAACCCTTCCTATGCTTTAGGCTGAATTTCCTTTTGTCCCGTCTAAATGGGCGACCTCGTGTCCTGTGTATAGTCCTGTTAATGAATAGGTTTCCAGACAATGGTTTATAATGGCTCCATATATATTTATATAAACCTGTTATTAAATTCATATGGTTTTATGCTATGTTGTTCTCTGCATTTGTGTTTATTGTAGCATCCTAAATCCTCTTCCAAGATACCCTTCTAAGAGGCTTTGTACCGCTAGAGACTTGGCCGGTATATGTGAGTGCTGGTGCTGTCACTTTTTCCTCTATATTTTTTTTAATTATTATTTATAGATATTTGGAAAGTAGTTCAATATCTCACCTTATCTTACTGAAATGTTGCATTTTATTGTGAGGGCACATCTTACATGCTTGCGCTGTCCAATCTTTGATGGCAAAGAAGAAAGAATATTGTTCTATGTTAATTATGGGGAAAGGGGAACGATTATAGCTGCCGGAAGTTTTCTAAGTAGCTGCAGCCATGATGATCTACATCCAGGGAGAAAAGGTCAGGGGACCTCTCAACCCCATAACCAAGAATACTGATACTTTAAAACAGTGGTCCTCAAGTACCCCTAACAGGACAGGTTTGCAGATATGTGAAGCACAGGTGATATGATTTTCTGCTCGGTGATTGCAGGATTCATTATGTATTTCTTCAAGGTAATCCTTAAAACCTGGAAAACAATGGAATGTGACGATTTTAAGAGTGCCATCTCTGGAAAGCATCTGCAGCAAAGGATGGAGGTCCGGAAATCACCTCCAGCAATACCGGATCTGAAGGAAACCAGATGTGACGATTTTAAGAGTGCCATCTCTGTAAAGCATCTGCAGCAACGGACGCAAAGGATGGAGGTCCGGAAATCACCTCCAGCAATACCGGATGTGGAGGACATAATTGGAATCAAGCGGCGTTTTCTTAATTAGAGCCATTATTTAAATGTATTGCTAGATTTGTGTGTATTACTTTGTATTGCCCTGATGAAGTCTATCTTTGATTTGGACGAAACGCGTTGGCTTTTATACTTTAATTAAAAAATACTTAGACCACGACTGAAACCGGCTTTGGCTTTATCTCCTGTGACGACAGGGCGTTCGGTCTGGCTGTACTTATCCGAGGGAGTGGAAACTAAGATACATGCACACTAATTTTTTCTATTCTGTGAGTGCAATCTAAAGAGGGGGCCTTTCATGTACCCATTTTTAATGATTTACTGCACCATGATATGCTTCTTTGTCTCTTCATAGAGCTCATTCCCCAACCTTTTGTTTAATCCTTAAAACCTGGCCTGTTAGGGGGACTTGAGGACCAGGGTTGGGAACCACTGCTTTAAAATATCCCTTTTTAACTTCTATTAATGTGTGTATTGATGGTGATGACGGTATTTACTCTTCTATCACACGTTCTCTATGACAATGTCAAGCAACCTTGTTCCCACAATTTGCCAAAAGATCCATGTATTCTCAACAGTATATTTTTGCAGTTTGGTTTTTATTCGCTGCTTCTATACAGTGTTTCAATTGTCTTTGCATTAGAGTTGTTTTTCATTGCTTTGTGTGTCTGATCAGTTACTTTTTCTGCTCCTTTATTTGTAATTTGTCTCTGTTCCATGGTCACCTAATAAAATACACTCCCGGGACTAGGGATCAGTGCTCATTTTTAATCCATCAGAAACACTAGTTCCTTCTTCATCACTATCCATCAGCGGGTCTCCGTTGCAGTGGATGATTGCTGCTTCAGCTGTTACTATGTATTTGTTGTACAGATTGGCCCTGTGATGGAAGAATACTTGTCTTGAGTCACTACGTAAATGTATCAAGTTCAACATTGCAACATATCTGACAATAAACATTGTCGAATTCATGTTTCTTCGAGAACCTGAAAAGCCATAACAAACTGCTTCATGCACACAAAAAGCCAGGTACATAAACAAGCGCAATATAAACAAGATATGTGTATGGCAAAACTACTGCATTTACTAAACGCCCCATTATTAAAATGTAAAGTGGAATTGAAATATGTTAAGACACCAGTTAGTGGTGTATATGCTACGGTTAAAGCCCGAAGTGCGGTTAATCCTGACATTACCCAGGCGTCATTAGCAAAAGTCCGAAGGGAAATGAAATTTCGGACTTTACCCGGGTAATCTGCAAAGTATCCAGAGGCCTCTGGGTACTCCGGTTTCCAGCACTGTTTTAACTGGGTAACTCACACAATACCCTAGTTTCACTGGATAAAGTGTGATGTGCAACGAAACCTCAGATTTTATCCGGGTAATCTGCAAAATATCCAAACGCCTCTGGGTACTCCACTTTTCTTGGGTTTTCAGCAGGTTACAGTTGACTAAATTCCGAGGATTACCCGGATAAAGCTGCAAACTGTCATCTGACTGATAACAAAATAGTGTTTTTGTTATTTTTAATGAAATTGGATCCACAGTCACAAAACACACTAAATAACCATAAGGATACTCTGTGCATTAATTGTCTGAAAATTAATTTATGAAGATAAAGATATTATATAAAGAGTAACCTGATGGTTATTATGTTTTATAAATGATATACAACCACATACTTTATGACACATAATAAAGATCATGTAACTCTTTCACATTTATATAAGAAACCTATCCTGTTACTCTGTATATTCATTATATCTGCAATGCATTTTAATTTTTGTCTTTTGCCATTTTCATTGATAATATCCATAGATAATAGCAAAATTCACTGTTACCCAAGCGGGGTTGGATGCTCTGCAGATTACCCAGGTGAAGCTGTGGATAGTCCTCAGATTACCCGGGTGAAACTTCAGACTTGCACATTATCCGGGTAAAGTGCGGATTTTTCAGCTCTTCCAGACTGTTACCCAAGGGCGGTTGGTTTATCCTAAGATTACCCGGGTAAAGTCTGAAATTTTAATTTTTTTGCAGCTTTACTCAGCGGTTTTGGGTAATGTCAGGATTACCCGGGTAAACCTAGGATTAACTGCACTTCGGGCTTTACCCGTTACATATACAGTGTATTTATATCTTATTTATGTGTATAAGTATTGTACTTACTGCCCATCCCTATACTATAACCCTGTTAAGTGTTGCGTACACCTGTTAGTGTTATATATAATTGAGATATACTATTTACTTTTTTCCTTGTAATGCAATTTGTAAAGCGCAATAAGAAGGTATTATTCATTTAAATAAAAAAATATGGCAGTGTGTCTAGGAAGATCCACATGTATTTATTTATTTGCTCTACATCCCATATCCCAGTGGATGGGAACAAGGCTGTCAATCATGTCTGTTTGTCTTTTTGTACCCCTTGCCTTCACATGCAGATGGACTTTCAGAGATGTACTGTATGCAGCTGCCCCACAAACACACCTTCTTAAACTTACTACATTGTATAACTCATTCTATCGCTTTGCGCTACAATGTAACTACATGACCCACCATTGTGACATGTTAAAAGAACTAAAACTGGCCGTCGCTGGAATCTAGACGCACCCTTCACGTTTCTAACCTGGATTTTCAGAGATTTTCTGGGAAGCTACCACCCTACCTGAATAGACTGCTTCCCCCAGCAGTTCCCTCATCCAAATAACCTCTGATCCAGGACCAGCACCTTACTTGTTGCAATACCACAATACAAAAAGAAAGTGTCTCGATCCTCATTTTCCTACAGAGCACCGCAAATATGGAATAACCTCCCAGATGCCATCAAATCTTCCCCCAGTCTAAAGTCACTTAAGAGATCTCTATTAACATACCTCAATACAGAATGCACCTGTAAACATGTAACATAATGACTATATACAGAATGCACCTGTAAACATGTAACATAGTGACTATATACAGAATGTACCTGTAAACATGTAACATAGTGACTATATACAGAATGCACCTGTAAACATGTAACATAGTGACTATATACAGAATGTACCTGTAACATGTAACATAGTGACTATATACAGAATGCACCTGTAACATGTAACATAGTGACTATATACAGAATGCACCTGTAAACATGTAACATAGTGACTATATACAGAATGCACCTGTAAACATGTAACATAGTGACTATATACAGAATGCACCTGTAAACATGTAACAGTGACTATATACAGAATGCACCTGTAAACATGTAACATAGTGACTATATACAGAATGCACCTGTAAACATGTAACATAGTGACTATATACAGAATGCACCTGTAAACATGTGACATAGTGACTATATACAGAATGCACCTGTAAACATGTAACACAGTGACTATATACAGAATGCAACTGTAAAATAGTGACTATATTTCCTACATATTTATTTTCTGTTAATCTGTATATTTGTTATTTTTTAATATCTTACATTTTATTACTCTTTATTTCTGTAACAACTGTAAAAATTCAATGTTCTTGAACCCAGGACATACTTGAAAGGAGAGAAATCTCAATGTATCCTTCCTGGTAAAATACTTTATAAATAAATAAAATAAACCCGCCTTCAAATGGCTGGGGCCAAAATCATTTGCTCAAATTTACATTCAGCTGGATATGAATTCCCATAACTGGTACTATTGAGGACCTTTTCTAAACCTAATTTTTTTTTTCAATATTGAGTTTACTATGACAGGAATCAAAACTTTTGGCTCTGCAATAATACAGCTATTTCATTATGAAGTGGTAATCTGTGAGCACAAGTTTGTACAGTTACCTCTCTCATTGCCCACTACTGCAAGCCTGTTACCACTGTCATTCAGGTAGGAAAGCAACGCATTTTATGCCAAGCACTTCTACCATAAGCGGTGACAATCTCCACTCGCTGTATACACTCCAGAATAGACATGCACACAACAAAAAAATTTGATTAGTTTCCGATGCATTCGCTAGGTTTGTTAATTCATTTCAGTGTGTTTGTTATGTTACCTTGATTTGTATTTTTTATTGATTGTGTTATTTTGGGAGATTAGTGATTCGTTATTTCGTTTTGATTCGTTATTTTGAAATGGAAGAATTAATAATTACTTTTAAAATAGGGTTAAAAAATGAGGGTTTCAAACCACAGTAATCCCCCTGTCCTTGGTGCTGAAATAGGTTTCATTACCAAGGACACCACCCGTCGAAAGCAGCCAGACTGAAAGAAAGAAAAAAAATGCTGTGATCAGCGAAAAAAAAAAGTTTACTCTTATTAAAATAATTGGGAATCCAAAAATCTCACCTAAACAAATACTCAAAAATTCCAAAAAATCAATAAATAAAAAGGCTGTTTGCTGCAAATGAAAAGAATAAACGTTTGAATAAAAACTAAAACATTATTTTACACTCATAACTATGGGATTTGCCTGCCAAACTGAATCATTCACTTTGCTGCTGCCGAAGACTGCCAAATCATACCAAATGGCACCGTATTACACTGTCCATGACCTGTGGTGCTGAATGCAACAGATTCAGCACCACGGCCAATGGACAGGGACACGGTGCTGAGTCTGAGTGAAACGGTATAACGAATCGATTTGTAAAAACAAAACCAATCCATTATATACCGTTATCCATTTTTGTTCTGTTTTGGGTGAAATTCATTCGTTATTCCGAAATACGAATCCGCATAAATTCGTCCGAATCGCTTCTATTAGACGGGAAGCTGTATAAATGTTTGGTAACAGAAAACTAAACCATTGAAGCACATTCAGCATTTTGCCTCTGTCCAAATAATGATTTTGCAATTAATCGTTTGCATTTTTTATACTGTAATACAAATTACAAAAACACGTTGTTATTAGTATTCCAACTATTTTGTTAAACTGCTTTCTCTTCTTCTTTCAAGGAGGGATGTGGATCAATATATTTCCATGTTAAACATAAAATACACTAACAAGCTCTGCACAATCCAATATTAAATTTCAACTTTAGTTTTACCAGCGGTTTCCTGTTTCAGATAAATTTACACATTTAACTCTCCATCTGCCATATGTATAAGTTCCGGTCACTTGCCTGTCCAATCTTTGATGGCAAAGAAGAAAGAATTGGGCTTTTGCCTTTTGCATGTAATTTTTTACAAAAAATGATGGGAGGTGGATAGTCTAACCCGTTAGATTTACTCACTGAATGTCGCAACATATTTCCTGCCTGTCCAGGGCCGGATTAACATAGGGCAGATGGAGCAGCAGCTCCAGGCCCATGCCTCAGAATAGGCCCAGAGAGAGGATAACTACAGTCAGGTCCAGAAATATTGGGACATCAACACAATTCTAACATCTTTGGCTCTATACACCACGACAATGGAGTTGGAATGAAATAAACACAATGTGCTTTAACTGCAGACTGTCAGCTTTAATTTGAGGGTATGTACATCCAACTCAGGTGAACGGTGTAGGATTTACAGCAGTTTGCAGAGGTGCCTCCCACTTGTTAAGGGACCAAAAGTAATTGGACAATTGGCTTCTCAGCTGTTCCATGGCCAGGTGTGTGATATTCCCTCATTACCCAATTACAATGTGCAGATAAAAGGCCCAGAGTTCATTACAAGTGTGCTATTTGCATTTGGAATCTGTTGCTGTCAACTCTCAAGATGATATCCAAAGAGCTGTCACTATCAGTGAAGCAAGTCATCATTAGGCTGAAGAAACAAAACAAACCCATCAGAGAGATAGCAAGAACATTAGACGTGGCCAAAACAACTGTTTGGAACATTCTCAAAAAGAAGGAACGCACCGGTGAGCTCAGCAACACCAAAAGACCCGGGAGACCACAGAAAACAACTGTGGTGGATGACTGAAGAATTCTTTCCCTGGTGAAGAAAACACCCTTCACAACAGTTGGCCAGATCAAGAACACTCTCCAGGAGGTAGGTGTATGTGTGTCAAAGTCAACAATCAAGAGAAGACTTCACCAGAGTGAATACAGAGGGTTCACCACATGATATAAACCATTGGTGAGCCTCTAAAACAGGAAGGCCAGATTAGAGTTTGCCAAACAAAACCTAACCAAGCCTTCACAGTTCTGGAACAAGATCCTATGGACAGATGAGACCAAGATCAACTTGTACCAGAGTGATGGGAAGAGAAGAGTATGGAGAAGGAAAGGAACTGCTCATGATCTTAAGCATACCACCTCATCAGCGAAGCATGGTGGTGGTAGTGTCATGGCGTGGGCATGTATGGCTGCCAGTGGAACTGGTTCTCTGGTATTTATTGATGATGTGACTGCTGACAAAAGCAGCAGGATGAATTCTGAAGTGTTTTGGGCAATATTATCTGCTCACATTCAGCCAAATGCTGCAGAACTCATTGGACGGCGCTTCACAGTGCAGATGGACAATGACACAAAGCATACTGCAAAAGCAACCAAAGAGTTTTTGAAGGGACAGAAGTGGAATGTTATGCAATGGCCAAGTCAATCACCTGACCTGAATCCCATTGAGCATCCATTTCACTTGCTGAAGACAAAACTGAAGGGAAAATGCCCCAAGAACAAGCAGGAACTGAAGACCGTTGCAGTAGAGACCTGGCAGAGCATCACCAGGGATGAAACCCAGCATCTGGTGATGTCTATGCGTTCCTGACTTCAGGCTGTGATTGACTGCAAAGGATTTGCAACCAAGTATTAAGAAGGGAAAGTTTGATTTATGAGTTGGATGTACCCTCAAATAAAAGCTGACAGTCTGCAGTTAAAGCACATTGTGTTTGCTTCATTCCAACTCCATTGTGGTGGTGTATAGAGCCAAAGATGTTAGAATTGTGTCGATGTCCCAATATTTCTGGACCTGACTGTATGTCTGCATTTGGACCCCTGTATCTCCAACTTTATAGCAGCTACATGGTCAAGAGCATGGCCTTTCCAATGACACCAAACATGACCAGGTTTTAAGTAACCGAAAAAAAAATATTTACTTTTTCTTTCCAACAGTAATATTTTTCAATTATAAAGTAAACAATGATGCTGCACTAACTAACCATCACATTTCTCAGGTCACCAACAAGTGTGGAGGTGATGGTACAATCCATTGTTATGAATTGTTACATCAAAAACCTAATCCGCCGCACTGCATCGAAGAGCACTGCGGGTAACTTTGGACACCTGCATTACTAATCTTTTACACCTCACAAGGTCAAGTGAGGTGTCATTGGACAGGGCAGAGTCTGGAATTTGCATTAATACCAAACCTGACCATGTAAAATCTAAAAGAATAAATAACATTTTTTTTATTATTTATTTATTTTTATTTTCCATTTGTCACATATAGGGATGAGCCGAACACCCCCCGAGTTCGGTTCGAGCCCGAACCCGAACTTCCCATTTGTTCGGGACCGAACCCGAACCCGAACTCCCATGCAAGTCAATGGGACTGAAAATTCGTTTTTTTAGAGTGCCCTCCAAGAGGGCATATATGCTACATATTTGCCATAAAAGGTGTATGGGGGTCCGGGTAGCGCCCTGGGGGACAGGAAACAAGGACAAAAAGTAAAAAAAACAATGTTTTTAAAGGGACAGTGAGTTTTCCATGAAATAAGGGTTAAAAATAAAAACGAAAAATGCCTTCAAATATCGTGCCTAGGAGGTCCCCATAACCTGCCCGTGAAGTGGCGGATTTCTAGGATGTATAGAAACACTTAAAAACAAATAAATGACGTTTCATATGACGGTAAATGCTTTTCCTTTAATCTATCCATAAACAACTGCTTGGGGCGGCAGCCTGTATGAAAACACATCTTAGGACGCGCAGAAAAAGTTTAGTGTTTTTTTGGGCTAAATTATTGTGAAACTTATGCAGGCTTTGGATGAAAGTAACAATAGGTGCTTTAAAATTGGGCTTTTAGCGTCGGCAACAGTGCCGTCACACCGTAACCCCTCTGAGGATATGAATCTGATACAGGCGTCAATGGCAGTGCACCCAGATATTGTGCCATCATACAGTAACCCCTCTGTGGTATTGTGGAAGAGTGCAGGGGTGGACCATGCGGTCCTATATTCAGGGCCGTCTTTAATATTGACTCGGCCCTGGGTGAATATTTTCTTGGGGCCCCCCTTGAAATTTTGCTCTACACTCCAACATCCCAAAAATAAAGCCACGCACATTGATTTTTTTTCTTTCAATTACACATCCTACGCATACTGTAAAAACACAATATCTCTGTGTGTATTTATTTTTTAAGGATGAAATGCTGCCCCCCCAAAAAAACCACACAGCATGTATGAGCGTATCACAGTGCGCCACAGCAATAAAATTCAAACACTCGTACACACCATACATTAGAATTTTATTGCTGTGGACCTCTGTGCTACAGTAATGTGAGGTGTGTATAAGTGTATAACTGAGCTAGTAAATCAAACAACCGGGTGCCAGTGAACAACAGCGCTACATAGTGTTAGATTTTAACTTTTATACTCATAGTTGTACTGCTAATAGGAAGTTAAACTCACAGAATTTTATGTACCCAGACAGACCCCAGAATCTGACATACCCAGCAGAGCCCAGAATCTGATATACCCAGCAGAGCCCAGAATCTGATATACCCAGCAGAGCTCAGAATCTGATATACCCAGCAGAGCCCAGAATCTGACATACCCAGGAGAGCCCAGAATCTGACATACCCAGCAGAAGCCAGAATCTGACATACCCAGCAGAGCCCAGAATCTGACATACCCAGCAGAGCCCAGAATCTGATATATCCAGCAGAAGCCAGAATCTGACATACCCAGTAGAGCCCAGAATCTGACATACCCAGCAGAGCCCAGAATCTGATATACCCAGCAGAGCCCAGAATCTGACATACCCAGCAGAGGCCAGAATCTGATATAACCAGCAGAGCCCAGAATCTGATATACCCAGCAGAGGCCAGAATCTGATATACCTAGCAGAGCCCAGAATCTGACATACCCAGCAGAGGCCAGAATCTGATATACCTAGCAGAGGCCAGAATCTGACATACCCAGCAGTTTTTCACATACCCAGCAGGGTTTCACACGCCCAGCAGAGTTTCACATGCCCAGCACATCCCATTATGCCCAGCAGAGATTCACTTCCAATCACATCATGCCCAGCAGAGTTTCACATGCCCATCACATCATGCCCAGCAGAGTTTCACATGCCCAGCACATCACATCATGCCCAGCAGAGTTTCACATGCCCAGCACATCATGCCCAGCAGAGTTTCACATGCCCAGCAGTGCATCACATACCCAGCCGGGACCTACACCCTCAGAGTCATCATCAGTGTGAATGTATCTATGACCGTGACAACAACATTATGTCATTCACATCAGACATGACATCAACCACTCTCCACCATAAAATTAATAAATTATAATAAGATTAAGCTTGCTAATAATAGCCACCCACCCGTAGCCGTATCGACAGTGACACGCACCCGCCACCACAGTGCTGCTGCTGGGCTCCCGGCCTGGTTCGCTCTGGCTCGGCTCTGGACCCCATTGGACCCAAATTAAATGTCTCGACAGTGAGACTACCATGCGGGGACGGCCTGCGCATACGCGCCGCATCACATGGTACACCAAGAGGGCGGCACCAACAGCGTGAGTGCCGTTCCCAGCCTTGTGTCGGCTGTAAGGAAGGCACGCACGCTGTCGCTGGTGCTGCTGCAGCGGCTCTGTGTCTGTGTGCGTGGCTGGCTGCCAGTGCCTGCCTGCTGCTGCCAACCTGGGCCTCCCCGTGAGCACTGCAGTCCAGAGACAGTGACATTGGCACTACAGCTGCAGTCAGATGTCAGCAGGCCGGCGGCGCTGCAGCCGCCGGGCTTCATGCGGAGGCGGAGCCACCGAGCCGGGACTGGAACAACAAATAGGAGGAGTCAGTTACAGACAGTAGTACACACACACACAAGTCGTTTTCGGTGGCGGCGCCGCCGCCGGTGGTTTGCCGCGGGCCCAAGGGGGCAGCTGCTTTGGGCCCCTCCAGTGACTGGGCCCGGGGCAGCTGCCCCATTTGCCCCGTGTTAAAGACGGCCCTGCCTATATTAAAAACATATGAATTTGGTAATGGGCGTCAGTGCACCCAGATATTGTGCCTTTAATGGCAGGCCAGCAAGTATCATCATACAGTAACCCCTTTGTAGTCTTGTGGAAGAGTGCAGGGGTGGACCATGCGGTCCTATATTAAAAAGATATGAATCTGGTAATGGGCGTCAGTGCACCCAGATATTGTGCCTTTAATGGCAGGCCAGCAAGTATCATCATACAGTAACCCCTCTGTAGTATTGTGGAAGAGTGCAGGGGTGGACCATGTGGTCCTATATTAAAAAGATATGAATCTGGTAATGGGCGTCAGTGCACCCAGATATTGTGCCTTTGGTGCCAGGCCATCAAGTATCATCATACAGTAACCCCTCTGTGGTATTGTGGAAGAGTGCAGGGTTGGACCCTGCTGTTAAAAAAATTAAAATGATATAAATCTGGCACAGGCGTCAGTGCAGCCAAATATTGTGCCTTTCATGGCAGCAAGTGCATTCACACCGTAACCCTTTTGTGGTATTGTGGAAGAGTTCAGTGCTGGAGGTTTTGTGCATGCAGAAGACATACCCGATCTATTCCGTTACTTCGGCATCAGGGGATTGATAGCTGCTGATCCAGGACTGATTAATTTTTATAAATGTCAGCCGGTCTACAGAGTCGGTGGACAGACGCACTCTTTTGTCTGTGACAAAACCTCCAGCGGCACTGAACGTCCTTTCGGAAAGCACGCTAGATGAAGGGCAACCTAGTAGCTGCATAGCATATTGGCTAAGTTCTGGCCAGTGATCCAATCTCAACACCCAGTAAGCCAGTGGATCATCTGCTGGAAATGTATCCAGGTCTGCCCTTGCCCCTAGGTAGTCCTGTACCATATGGTGAAGACGCTGGCAATGGGTGCCTACATTTGACATCCCTGGGCGTCGAGGACTAAAAAAATTAAAAAATGCATCAGTCAAGCGGCCCTGGCCTTCACCGCTATTCTTCTGATCACCTGCAGCCTCAGAAGCACGTGTGTCAGCAGTAGCACTTGGTAATCTAACAGTGCCTGGAAAGGTGTTACACAAGTTTCGCTTTAGAGCGTCCTCAAGTTTTGTCATCCTGTGCTCCCTCTGTGCGGGCAGGATGAGCTCTGCAACGTTCCCCTTGTATCGTGGATCAAGAAGGGTTGCCAACCAGTAATGATCCCTCTCCTTGATAGCACGAATCCTTGGGTCCTTTAGCAGGCTTTGCATCATTAGGGAGCCCAAGCAGCGTAGGTTGGAGGTGGCATTAGCTGCCGAGTCTTCCTGGTCAATGAGGATTACCGTATCGTGCACTTCCTCCTCCCAGCCACGCACAAGCCCTTCTGTTTCTGGGCACACAAAACCCTGCCTTGAGGAATCCCCACCTTCAATGCCCCCACTACTTAAATAGTCCTCCTCCTCCTCATCCTCCTCCTGTCTGATCTGAGTAGGACCCGCTGGAATGCTGTCTGCGGAAAGACTGGGGCCTTGAGAGCTAGGGAAGGCCTCCTCTTCCTCCCGCTGCTCTGCCTCTAGAGCCACATCTATAATTCCCTGCAGAGTGTGCTCCAGCAGGAACACTAAAGGAATTGTGTCACTGATGCATGCACTGTCCATGCTCACCATCCTCGTTGCCTCCTCAAATAGTTACAGTACAGTGCATGCATCCTTGATCATCAGCTACTGCGGGGGGGGGGGAAACAAGTTGACCTGAACCTGTCCTTGTGTCATACTCACACAGTACTCGTTGATGGCCCTCTGCTGCTTGTGCAGACGCTGCAGCATTGCTAATGTCGAGTTCCAACTGGTGGGCATATCACAGATCAGACGGTTTGTGGGAAGGTGGAATTCTCTTTGAATTTCTGCCAGGCGAACACTTGCTGGGAATGACCATCTGAAGTGGCTGCAGACCTTTCTGGCCTGGATGAGAAGCTCTGGCAGCCCTGGGTACTTGGTTAGGAAACGCTGAACCAGATTTAGGACGTGTGCTAGGCATGGTACATGCGTCAATTTACCCTTGCGTAGGGCGGAGAGAAGGTTGCTGCCATTATCGCAGACGATCATTCCCAGCTCAAGCTGGCGTGGTGTTAACCATCTCTGCCCCTGCAGAGCTGACAAAATTTGTGACCCGGTGTGGCTCCTGTCCCCTAAACAAACCAGCTCAAGCACAGTATGGCATCGTTTTGCTTGAGCCATTGCATACACCCTGTCAGGCGTGGGTTTAACTGCCACTTCGCCAGAGACAGAGAAGGAGGAGGAGGAGGAGGAGGAGGAGGAAGAGGTGGTGGTGGTGGAGCAGACAGACCTCATACAAGCAGCTTTCTGGAGGCGTGGTGGATGAACAAGCTCCAGCACAGAGCCCCGTCTTGGATCCCTCCCAGCTCCAATCAGAGTTACCCAGTGTGCTGTGAAGGAAATGTAACGACCCTGTCCATGCTTCCTGGACCACATGTCTAAAGTGACATGCACCTTGCTGCTGACTGCCTTTCCTAATTACTGGATAACATTGTCTTCCACGTGCTGGTATAGTGCTGGAATGGCCTTGCGTGAAAAGTAATGGCGTTTTGGAACCTGCCACAGTGGTACAGCGCATTCAGCAAATTCACGGAAGGGGGCAGAGTCCACCAGCTGGAAAGGCAGCAGCTGCAATGCGAGTAATTTTGCTAAGCTGGCATTTAGACGCTGTGCTTGGGGATGGTTGGGACTATATTTTTTCTTTCGCTGCAGCAGCTGCGGCAACGTAATCTGACTGTGTAAATCTTCAGCTACTGGGATGATATCACATTGTGAGGAAGGACCTCCTGGTACATCCATTACTGTAGCATCATCCCTGTTGGTGGAGGTTGTAGGCAATTGCATGGCAGGACATACAGTGTGGGTAGAGACAGATGAGGAGGAGGAGGACCTACGCAAAGTTTTGCCCCAACGGGATGTGTGGCACTTGTTCATATGTCGCATCAAGCATGTGGTACCAAGTGTCGGTGTTTATCCCACGCTTCAGCCTCCTCTGACATAGATTACAAATAGCAACGGTTGGGTCTGCTGCACAGTTCTTAACAGAACTCCCAGACAGCAGATTTCCTGCATGTGTTCTTTGAGACAACAGTGCTCTGCACCGGAGCAGCTCTGACATGTGATGCCTGGACTGGCTAGTGCTACTGTTGGTCACAGAGGATGTTGTGCCTCGTGTTTGCTGCCTCCTCCTCCTCCTCCCCTCCACCCCCCCTCCTCCTCACTTGATTCCTCAGTTTGATCTGGCACCAGGTGGAGTCAGTGACCTCATCATCATCAATGTCATCTTCACCCCCTATCTCCTCGTCACTGAGCCAACTTGGCAGTATGCTGCAGCTGCTGGGGCAACATGAGTGCCAGTTATTTGTGTGTCATCACTGGCACCCCTTCCTCTAGGTTGATTATACTCCTTACTCAACCTCAGAGATTGAATCAGAGCACTGTACTTGCTGCGCATCCTCAAGCAGCATGTCACTCTCATTGTAGTCAAACAATTCAGCTGACTCCTCCGTGTGTGATAGCGAGGCTACGGCAGGAGTAGCTGTGGACATGGAGGCTGCATTAGATGCTTTGGCAGCTGAGGTGGACTGTAAAGCACTAGAAGCCTGGCTGGCAGAGGACTCGGAGGATGAGGATGGCCTGGTTAGCCAATCCACCAAGTTCTCTGTATGTTGCTGCTGCTAAGACGGCCAGCACCAGTTAGAAAGGACAACGTGCCCCTGCAGAGGATGCACCACGTCCACCACGACCAGAGACACAGCCCCCCACACAGGGGCTGCTTGCCCTCTTATCTGTGGCTGGGAGAGTCTGCCTGTCCTTTTTGTTCTTTCAGACATGGTGAGTGATATATAGATTAATATATACAGAACTCTGATTCAAACTCTGGTATAAAAGATTTAAATAACTCTGGTATAACTCAGTGAGACCACTGATAGTTGGCAGCCAGTGACAAGAGACAGATCACCTTAATTCACAAATGTTTTAAAGAAATTAGTGAGCCCCAAAATACAGCGTGGTACTTTTTGTATGACGAGACACAGATCACCTTAATTCCCAAGTGTTTTAAAGAAATTAGTGAGTCCCAAAAAATTGCTGGCTGTGTGACGAGACACAGAAGATCACCTTAATTCCAAGTGTTTTAAAGAAATTAGTGAGCCCCAAAAAAAATTGCTGCTTGTGATGACGACACAGAAGATCACCTTAATTCCCAAGTGTTTTAAAGAAATTAGTGAGACCAAAATACAGCGTGGTACTTTTTGTGTGACGAGACACACAGATCACCTTAATTCCCAAGTGTTTTAAAGAAATTAGTGAACCCCAAAAAAAATTGCTGGCTGTGTGACGAGACACAGAAGATCACCTTAATTCCCAAGTGTTTAAAAAATTAGTGAACCTCAAAAATAATTGCTGGCTGTGTGACGAGACACAGAAGATCACCTTAATTCCCAAGTTTTTAAAGAAATTAGTGAGCCCCAAAAAAAATTGCTGGCTGTGTGATGAGACAAAGAAGATCACCTTAATTCACAAGTGTTTGAAAGAAATTAGTGAGCCCAAATAAAATTGCTGGCTGTGTGACGAGACACAAAGATCACCTTAATTCCCAAGTGTTTTAAAGAAATTAGAGAGCCCAAAAATACAGTGTGGTACTTTTTGTATGACGAGACACAGAAGATCACCTTAATTCCCAAGTGTTTTAAAGAAATTAGAGAGCCCCAAAATACAGTGTGGTACTTTTTGTATGACGAGACACAGATCACCTTAATTCCCAAGTGTTTTAAAGAAATTAGTGAGCCCCAAAATACAGCGTGGTACTTTTTGTATGACGAGACACAGATCACCTTAATTCCAAGTGTTTTAAAGAAATTAGTGAGCCCCAAAAAAAATTGCTGGCTGTGTGACGAGACACAGAAGATCACCTTAATTCACAAGTGTTTTAACGAAATTAGTGAGCCCCAAAAAAGATTTGCTGGCACAGTGACAAGACCCAGAAAATCACCTCAATTGTCAAATGTTTTAAATAAAGTTGTAAACCCCAAAAAAAATTGCTGGCACAGTGACAAGACACACATCACCTAAATCCCTGATATTTGGTATAAATGAGACCCAAAAAGACTTGCTGGCACAGTGTGACAAGACCCAGAAAATCACCTCAATACACAAATGTTTTAAATAAAGTTGTAAACCCCAAAAAAACTTGCTGGCACAGTAACAAGACACACATCACCTAAATTCCCTGATATTTGGTCGAAATGAGACCCCCAGACCCCCCCAGTAGCGTGGCAGACCAGCAGTAACAACACACACAACTATCTTCTTTGAAATCCCCTCTGAAATGCGTGCAGAATCCGCGCATTGAAACCTTATATAGTGTGCTGCTGGACTTAGCTCTGTGAGCCCATGATTGGGCAAAATTTGCCCAATCAGGACTCTGAGCGGTGATTGGCATAGTGTTCAACCAGTCTTGCACCAGACCTGTGGTCAGGTGCAAGGCTGTAGCCAATTACGAGCTTCAGGCAGTGGGAAAATGCATTGTGGTCCATTGTGGTCGAACATGCGGCGAACACCCGGAAATGTTCGGGGTTCGCGATCCGCCCGAACAGGCTAAGTTCGGGTCGAACCCCGAACCGTCCGAACCCGAACAGCTCATCCCTAGTCACATGTAAAATGAGCATCAATACCACTGCCATTACTCCCCTCATTTCCCACACTGGGAGCAAGGTCAGTTTTTTATACATAGTCATATTATTCGTAAAAATACATTTTCCAAAAACAAGGGAAATATTTATTTTATTTTGTTCATTTTTTTGTTAAAATGGTATATTTTCTCCGAAAAATGCAGTAACAGGTTCCCATTTCACATTTTTTAACAAGAATTCCCTATAGAATATAAAACCACAAAGGTTTGGATGATAAAATGGAAAAAATAATTTTTTTACACCCTTTATGTAATTGAAATCTGAATGAAAAATTAATCACACAGCATCTGGTTAGATATACCCGTATCCGCATTATTAACTAACCAAAATATGTTTTCATTTCACTAAATTACATAAAAAGCCCACCAAAATATTCAGCTCCCGGCCCATAGAGATCTTAATCAGGCCCTGTGCCTGTCATAAACATAATGCAGGTCTAAGGTCTTAAAGACAAAGGGTAAATATTGATTTGCCTTTGTCAAATTAAGTACTATATCATGGTATTGCAGTGACCTGGAGACTTTCATGAGTTCCTTTGTGCAGAAGATAAATTAAATTATCGGCGATTCCAAGACACTGGAAAAGCCTGGTATCTATGTCCCTCTTTAGAATAAGAACTCTTTTATTTACCATTTCCCATTGAGTAACGTGCTGCGACAGTCACAAAAACAGCTCCTAGAGGATTAGCATGGCATGTTAACGCCGTGGTGGGTTATATTTCTCTTTCATCACCTGGACAGTTCCTCCGGTTGTCCGTCTATGATGTGAGGCTAATTCATGGTGCAGTGGCCATGTGTGGTCAATGTGATTAGCTGTCACATTGACCTAATGGTATCTTGATATAAAGGGCTTTTTTGTCCATCCTCATGAAGGGATTTATTCTTGGATTGGTTGTTTTTATATAGTGAGACCAAAACACTATTTCAGACCCAAAGTGCTAGATTTTGCCTTGTAATGCATCGAAACGCACTCGTTAGGTTTGAATATTGGGTTTTTATTTGCTATAAAACAAATTAGTGGCCCCCTGTGGATAAATTAATTCCACTGTTTTATCCATCCCCAGGCACCCTGCAGAGAGAAAAATCATGCTGTATATAGCAGCCCCAAACCTCACTGTAGCAAAAAGTTCAAACACATTACTGTTGCTGCACAGCAGCCAGGGAGAGGGCAGAATACAGGGAGAGCTCTGGGGTCACTCACTGCTGTACAGGGATAAGATTCAGGTGGTTATAAATAATGACTGAAAATTAAATAAACTGAAAATTAAATAAACATGCATTATGTCACAACACATACCGATATATATTTTTTTTTTATTCTGTTGGTATTGTTTGCAAGCTGCTGATAATCTCATTATGATCACTACCAGTCCCCAAAAGCAGGAGATCTGACTGTTTTTCACATTTATCTTTATCACAGTTGCAGTATTTGACACAAAGCAAATTTCTGCCTGTACGCTGATAATGCAGACCCCGTTTGACCATTTTGCAAGATAAAGAACACTATCTAGAGTTCAGAATCTTTTGTTCCAACAATATTTCTGCAATGGATAAAGGAATACATGAAAAATAAAAAAATTAGCAAATTTCCATTATTTTAAAAAAATTTACCTTCGAAGAGCAATCTCTCCGCAAATTTTTTATATTGGCCAATATTTAATTACCGTTCTCATCCCGTGTTTCAAATAAATGTTATGGTAATAATTTTCTCAGCAAAAATGTTAATAATAATAATAAATACAGTAAAATACAAAGTATGTACTGCCAGGCCAAAAAAAGTCACCACCTGGATTTAACTAAGCAAATAGGTGTGAACCTTCTATTGGATAATTACTGCAGTGACTAATATGTTTCAGTTGGGAAAACAATGAGGTCTTGTGACTCCCTGAATATACTGAATGAGCAGCTTTTTCATCAATGGGCTTTTTCTCCCCTGATGGCACAGCGGGCATATTACAAGATGGCAATGACAGGATTCATCAGGCTCAAATTGTGCAAGAGTGGTTCAGGGAGCATGAGACCTCATTTTCACACATGGATTGGCCACCGCACAGTCCAGACCTTAACCCCATTGAGAATCTTTGGGATAATGTGCTGGAGAAGAATTTACGCAGCGCCGCGACTCTCCCATCATCAATACAAGATCTTGGCCACAAATTAATGACACTCTGGATGGAAATACTGTAAATGTTGTGACATTGCATGAGCTTATCCAAACGATACCATGGCAAATTACTGCCGGTATCAAAGCAAAGGCGCTCCAACGGAATATTATAGTGTGATTTTTTTTATTATTATTATTTTTTTTAGCCAGGCAGTGTATGCACCCTGTGGAATATCAGTGGTAATGGTTATCACGTCCACCGCACAGTCCGACCTTAACCCCATTGAGAATCTTTGGGATAATGTGCTGGAGAAGACTTTATGCAACGTTGCGACTCTCCCATCCCATAAATACAAGATCTTGGCCACAAATTAATGCCACTCTGGACAGAAATAAATGTGATATTGCATGAGCTTATTGAAACGATGCCACAGCGAATGCGTGCCATAATCACAGCAACAGGAGGTCCAAATAAATATTGGCGTGTGATTTTTTTTTCTTTTGGCCAGACAGTGTATCCTGTTATTTTAACGTACAAAAAAAATACAATTCAGCATGACTAGCCTTCAACTCTAAGGCTGCGGTCAGACGAGTGCACTAAGTGCTCGTATACTGACCCGCCTCCCGGCATCCATCGCAGCTTTGGGATGTTTCAACTGGGCTGGCCACATGATGTAGAGTGCGTACTAGTTGTACGTGCTATACCGGATGTGCTGAAACCCCCCCTGTGGAAGAGCTACGACACCTGTTCAACAAAGGCTACAAACCGCGTTCCTCCAAAGGAAGATCGAGCCTTGCAGCGCTGAGCGCACTAACTGCATTCAATGAGGTGGTCACATGGGCGTCAGAGTGGAAGAAACGTCCACTCTCACAGACGTTCCCTCCGCTCTCAACTGCGCTCGTCTGACCACAGACTAAACAGTTATTTTTCTAGAGTCGGATATATACATGAAACCGGTGTAAAGTGTCTGAAATCATAATACATTTGAGACAGTAGCCCTGAAACATTTCACAGCTGAGGCTCGGGTCAGACGAACGCACAGATCACATCCGTGTTGCCGCACATTCTAACGTCCGTGGTAGCATACAATTATGATCAATAGAGACCCACACACGAAGTACGTCCGCACAACAGATGCGGCAAACAGACGCAAGTTAGGCAAGAACGTAAATCGGCTAGAACGAACGCACAGAGTATGCTGCGTCCGCAACGTCCACATAGCTTTGTGTGTGAGTGATGGAACGTAGTCAGACGGACTGCATTTTTGACGTCCAGCATTTTGACGGACAAAATGTTTTTCATATTAATTTATTTTCCATCTACATCACTCAAAAAAAAGTCAATCACAAAAACAGACTGTGTGGCCACTACCTTGTCGTCAGTCAGAAAGTACGTCCGTACTGCACGGACGCAGAGTCCGCACACAATGCGCTCGTCGGACCCTAGCCTAAGGCCCGTGTCAGACGATCGCTTTGATCACATCCATGTAGCCGCACATTAGTACGTCCGTGGTAGTAGATAATCATGACCAATGAAGCCCCACACATGAAGTACGTCCGCACGGAAGTAAGGACACACAACGGACGCGGCAAACGGACGCATGTTAGGCAAGAATGTAAAACCGCTAGAACGGACGTGCGGAGTGCGCCACATCCGCAACGTCCGCATAGCTTTGTGTGTGAGTAATGAACGAGGTCAGACGGACTGCATTTATACGTCCAGAATTTTTGACGGACAAAATGGTTTTCATGTTAATTTATTTTCCCTGCTACATCCGTCAAAAATAACGTCAGTGAAAAAAATGGACCGTGTGGCCACTATCTTGTCGTCAGTCAGAAAGTACATCCGTTGAGCAAAGACGCACAGTCCACACACAATGCGCTCGTCTGACATTAGCCTTAGGGCTCTATTTATTTCAGACGTTCGCTGAAATTTATTGCGTTTTGGACAGTTTTCAATTCGGCATATTTAATTAATGGCTTCCCGGCATTCAATCGCCAATAAAAATTCAGCTTGATCATCGGCACTCGCTCTTATACTTAATAATGGAAATTTCGGCTTTAGAGATTCTATTCGAAAGATGATTTTAGAAAACCAAATTCAGTTGTTGAAAGGAGTTGATAAATGTATCTTCTGGCAGGAAAACAGAGACCTATCAGACCAGACTGAACCCTCGTTTAAACAATAGATTTTTAAATAAGAATGATATATTTTGAAAATCAACGTGATGCTGGCTGGAAATATACTTTTACCGGCCAGTAATTGGACTAGCTAATATTTTGGAAAAAAATCTGTCAAATCGAAAAAAGAAAATTCCCAAAAGAAAGTATTAAATGGAACCCCTTGTTACGATGAGCCAATCTGGTCCAGTGATTCTTTTCTCACACATAGATAGCGTTGCGGAACAAGTGGCTGCGAATGTCTGGTATTGTGAAATCAATCTTTTGAAAACATATGCTGTCTCTATGCTCCATGGTTTTTATTTGCTGTTGTTTTTCTAAAAAAAATAAATCAATAAACATTTAAATGATTTAAATCACTGGTCCAACTCCATATCCAATTTCTTATGTAACTTTTTCGGCAGCTACTTATGTGTAAATCGCAAAGCGCTCTCCACTGTTATTTATGTCCTGCATTGTCCACGGTCCATTATGTGTCGTTTCTGGAAGTTCTTTCAAATGGTTTGCATTACACGCGTGTAAGTCAACTCTTACAGGATAGGCTGTACACTCTACATCCCATCTGAACATCATGCGTGATAAATGATAGGTGTAGAAAGAATTTTATGTTATATTTAAATCTTCATTTTTCAGCTTAAAAGTGAATTTTTTTTTAATATAAAGCAGAGCATTTATCTACCATAAGCATAGCACGTTTTGCTTCCCCACTTTTGCCTCTCCAAACATACAGTGTCTCTCTCCCCGTCTCGTATACTCCCTCATTGTCATTGCTCCATTTCCACTTGACATGTCTCACTCACCCATCATAACCAGTACCCTAAGATAATTCTCCCTCTGGGAACACTGCAACAGTTCCTCACATTAGGAGGGGTCTCCCCCTCAACTACTAACTGTCACGTTCTGTGCTGGCAAACCTGTCTTCCCGCCCTCTGTATTTGTATTTTGTGTTTTTTCCCTTTTGTTTCTGTTGCTGCCAATTCCTGGGTGGACTCCCAGGGGTTAATTGGTGTTCTGTGCTCTGCTCACCTGTTGACCCTTCGCCTTGATTCCCCTGCCTATATTAGAGCAATGTACCTATAGTACATTGCTGGGTCATTTTACTTTGCCTGGTCTCCTTGCGACTTGTGACCTGAGAGCTCCTTGCTGTGTTCTTGTTATCCTCCGTTTGTTCATCCTTGTTTAGTTTTTGCCTCTGTTATTTCTGTTCCAGTTTATGTCAGTTCCTTTTGTGTATTTAGTTCTGTCTATTGCTGTATTTTGGTTTGCTGTTTATGTTCCATTCTGATTCCCCGGTTACCGATTTTGGTTTGGCTGACTTCCCTTCTGGTTCCTATTCCTGTATCCTGTATGACGTACTCTCTCTGGTTATGACCTTTTGGCTTTCCTCTATATGACTACTCTATTGTATTTTCCTTGTCTGTACCGTTTCCAGGTAACCCTGTCATCTGTATACAACAAAAGACTCTGTACGGCTTCCAGGTAATACTTTCCTTTAGATTAGATCCGGCTATCCTAAAGACCGGCCTTTCAGTGCAGGGAATCTTTGGTATTGCCGTACAGAGGTCTTTTGTTAACCCTGTGTTGCTTTCACCTGTCCTTGCAGTTTACCCTGCATCTCTGCATATAGGGGCTTCTCTCAGGAACCAGGGCCTCACCTTGCTGCGAGTTATATTCATAGGGATATATATACAGACCGACCACTTCCAAGGATCGGAGGGCAAGGATAGGGTAGTGCGTGCCTGGTGGTACTGCCACCGTGACATAATGACCCAGCCTTTACATAAGCCCGCAGAGATGTGTATCGTGTTGGAAACCTTATTGCACATGTTTGAGGAATTTGTGGTTCACCTCAAAGGGTTACTGAGCCTGTGTCTAGACTCTGGCAATCAGGTCTCATTTGAGAGCAGGGTTCGTGGTCCGCTTTCTCCTGATGAAAAGAACAGAAGACGTGAGTACAATCTCTGTTTCTATTGTGCCAGTTCGTTGCACTTTTTGTCTGGCTGTCCCCTCAAGCCGGTGCGTCCTGTGGCTGGAGTGCCGGTGTGTCCTGGTGCTGGAGTGCCGGTGCGTCTCAAGACTTGTGGTGAGTCTGTGCGCCCTGATACTGGCCGAGTGCCAACTGTGCCATGTCCCACAGTAAGGCCGCTAAAGCTAGACCACGCATGAGATCCACTGGCACCAGTTACAGCTGGGAATCAGAGGGTGCCAGACCACGTAGGGGGTCTGACGGTGCCAGACCTAGCTGGGAGTCGGATAGTGCCAGACCACGTAGGGGATCTGATGGTGCCAGACCCTGCGGGGAGTCAGATGGCACCAGACCCCACTTTGAGTTCAGACCTCCTGAGAAATCCAGGTCTGAGAAAGAGGCACTTGAGTCTATGAAGGATGAATCCTTTTTGGCCACAAGGCCAGAGGATGAAGTACCCATGGAGGTTATGTCGCTCTGGGCATCCGATAATAAACCTCAGACTTATGTGAATACCTCTGATGGCTGTAGGGGTTTAAAGACACAACTGGTTGGTTCTGAGCAGCGACTGGCAGCCAAAAGACAGTCCCTAAGTATTGTTACTGGGTGTATTACATGTAGAGCCGCAACCCCAGTGCCCATTGGCGGTAAGCCAGTCCTGTCTCCGTCTGGCAATGCGCAGCCAGTCCTGTCTCCGTCTGGCAATGCGCAGCCAGTCCTGTCTCCGTCTGGCAATGCGCAGCCAGTCCTGTCTCCGTCTGGCAATGCGCAGCCAGTCCTGTCTCCGTCTGGCAATGCGCAGCCAGTCCTGTCTCCGTCTGGCAATGCGCAGCCAGTCCTGTCTCCGTCTGGCAATGCGCAGCCAGTCCTGTCTCCGTCTGGCAATGCGCAGCCAGTCCTGTCTTCGTCTGGCAATGCGCAACCAGTCCTGTCTCCGTCTGACAATGCGCAGCCAGTCCTGTCTCCGTCTGGCAATGCGCAGCCAGTCCTGTCTCCGTCTGGCAATGTGCAGCCAGTCCTGTCTCCGTCTGGCAATGCGCAGCCAGTCCTGTCTCCGTCTGGCAATGTGCTACCAATGTTGCCTGATCCTGGCACGATGCCAGCGGTAACAGTAGTGATGTCTGATTCTGGTAAGCTGCCAGTCAGATCCATGGCAAGCTGTGTGTCAGCAGTGCCAGAGCTACATTGCAACACCACTGTACCCATGCCCCACAGAGAGTCCGAGGTTTCCAAACCTCATGGTAAGGCACAGGTAAGCGAGCCTACTCCCACTGTTGCCGTGTCGCGTGGGGTGGTCACCAGTTCTAGATCTCGTTCAAGGAGAAGACGTGAAAAGTTGTCTAACCCTAGTCCCACTGATTCTATGTCCAGTCTAACTGATGCCAAGATCCCCCTACCCCGTCATGTCCCTGAGGGCTATGTGCAGTCACCCTTTGGACTGGTGTTCAGGAAGGACCACTGGGTTGCCATTCAAAGGAACCCTCATAGACGGGGAATCTTGTGGAGGAGGATGACGACTCTGAGTGGGACCTCAAAGGACTTTGGTGACTGGTGTTAGTGATCTGGTTTCCTAATTCTGTCATGTTTGTTGTTTTGGGTGCCCTGGGGTCACCCATGGAGGAGGGGATACTGTCACGTTCTGTGCTGGCAAACCTGTCTTCCCGCCCTCTGTATTTGTATTTTGTGTTTTTTCCCTTGTGTTTCTGTTGCTGCCAATTCCTGGGTGGACTCCCAGGGGTTAATTGGTGTTCTGTGCTCTGCTCACCTGTTGACCCTTCGCCTTGATTCCCCTGCCTATATTCGAGCAATGTACCTATAGTACATTGCTGGGTCATTTTACTTTGCCTGGTCTCCTTGCGACTTGTGTCCTGAGAGCTCCTTGCTGTGTTCTTGTTATCCTCCGTTTGTTCATCCTTGTTTAGTTTTTGCCTCTGTTATTTCTGTTCCAGTTTATGTCAGTTCCTTTTGTGTATTTAGTTCTGTCTATTGCTGTATTTTGGTTTGCTGTTTATGTTCCATTCTGATTCCCCGGTTACCGATTTTGGCTTGGCTGACTTCCCTTCTGGTTCCTATTCCTGTATCCTGTATGACGTACTCTCTCTGGTTATGACCTTTTGGATTTCCTCTATATGACAACTCTATTGTATTTTCCTTGTCTGTACCGTTTCCAGGTAACCCTGTCATCTGTATACAACAAAAGACTCTGTACGGCTTCCAGGTAATACTTTCCTTTAGATTAGATCTGGCTATCCTAAAGACCGGCCTTTCAGTGCAGGGAATCTTTGGTATTGCCGTACAGAGGTCTTTTGTTAACCCTGTGTTGCTTTCACCTGTCCTTGCAGTTTACCCTGCATCTCTGCATATAGGGGCTTCTCTCAGGAACCAGGGCCTCACCTTGCTGCGAGTTATATTCATAGGGATATATATACAGACCGACCACTTCCAAGGATCGGAGGGCAAGGATAGGGTGGTGCGTGCCTGATGGTACTGCCACCGTGACACCAACCACCCACAACCCTCACCTATCTACATGTCCCTCTTTCCCTCTATCTATCTGCATGTCTATCTATCTATCTATCTATCCCTATATTTATCTATCTGCATATCAATCTCTCCCTCTATCTATCTACATGTCCATCTATATATCTAGCTATCTATCTACATGTCTATCTCCATGTCCATGTCTCCCTCTATCTATCTATCTACATGTCCATCTTTCCCTCTATCTATCTGCATGTCTATCTATCTATCTATTCCTATATTTATCTATCTACATGTCTGTCTGTCTGTGTCCATGTCTGTCTATCTATCTATCTATCTATCTATCTATCTATCTATCTATCTATCTATCTATCTATCTATCTATCTATCTATCTATCTATCTATCTATCTATCTATCTATCTATCTATCTATCTATCTATCTATCTATCTATCCCTATATCTAGCTATGTATCTGCATATCAATTTCTCCCTCTATCTACATGTCCATCTATCCATCCCTCGATCTATCTGCATGTCATCTATCTATCTACATGCCTATATACCGTTCTGCATGTTTATCTGTCGATCTATAAATAATGTGGGCCACATTACAATCTTGGTGCTAATGTTAGTGCTCACCTGCATGAGTGTTAATGTTAGCCCACGTAGCCAGAGCCTATTACAGTCCAAACGCTAACAAGTTAAGTAACCCGTTTGCATTTGGTACCTTGTGCTTTTCAGCATGAGGTTACTGTACTTTGCGCTCCCTATACTTAACACGGGGAGCACAAAGTGTTAATCAGCGTTAGGATTACAATCTACTAGCGCTGATTAACGTCCGGCCGCAGATAACAGAAAGTTAACCACAGCCTGGACTTGGTGTTAACGGATTCTGCTTCTGCAGAATCCGTTAACACCATCCAAAAAAAGTAAAAAAAGTGATCAGATACTCACCTCCTGTCCCGCGGCAAGGACCGCGGCTCCGCCTGCCTCCTCCGTCCGGTGGGAGCAGGGAAAGACTGGGGGAAAAAGTTCCCCAGTCTCTCCCTGCAGGTCACTACGCCGACCGTCCGGATCTCGTTAGGCGAGATCCGGCAGGACATGTGACCCCCGGCGTCTGGCTCAATGGAGTCCTACAGACTCCATTTAGAGGATGCGCTTGGCTGCGCTCAGCGTTTCCGTGCGCATCCTGGGGCTTTGCGCCCGGTAACAATGCAGGCAGCTTTTTAAGCGCCTGCATTGTAATTCCATGCTAAAATGGGTGCGTTAGGGGGAAAACTGCGGGCGCAGTTTTTCCTCCCTAGCACCCCCGTTTTAGCGTTAGGAATGTAATTTAGCCCCGTGTAGATATAGATATCTTTCTGCATATCTATCTGTCGATCTATATATATAAATCTTTCTGAATGTCGATCTATCGCTAGGTTCACTTTAAGGGCAGAAGATAAAATGTATTAATATGCAAGAATTTTGAAATAAGTAAATAATAAATAGATATATAGTATGTGATATATATATATATATGTGTTTTATTATTCTGCAAAAGTTTGGAAGCTTTGTAACTCCTGGCTCTGCAATACTGTAAGAAGAAAATTACATAGCATGGTTAACACATGACAAGTCGTGATTTTTTTACTTTGTATATACCACCTTGTATTTTTGCTTTCATCACGATCCTATTTCTATCTTTGAATAGAAAACACGCACACAGTGTTCTGTAATAAATGTAGCTGTCTGAACTGCTTTGAATTCAGTCCAGCAGACCTGGCATCTTTTGTTCGGAGTTCTAAATATTCATTTTCGTCGAGGGTCAGGATACGTCTTTAGAAGCCTTATGCTTACATTTTACAGTGCTTTGGAGAAGTTTTGCTCACAAATATTTATTGCTACGTGTGACATAATTTTGCGATCTAAAAGTTTGTTCACCCCTCTATAAGCGTGAGTTGCATCATTTTTAGATCTCCATCGCTCTTTTGGGCCAATTAATATCGTGTTATAATAGGAGCCAGATAACTGTCTCTGAATTGGAGGAAACTAGCAAGAAAAGACAGAGGAAGTGTCATCTCGGTCACTCTGACTGCCATGCAGTACGATTGCCACTAGGGGCTAGAAGAAACGTGGAATGAGGTTTAATGACGATTATGGGTGGTTGATTCTTTACTTTCATGATCCAGGGAGCAATCTGCTTGCCATTGATCATTGATTGCCAATGAAGAAGCACTTTTTCCCCTTTTGAGCACAACTGGAAAATGCATCAAGAGGTGTTTTTTTTCCACTTCATTTGGATCAACAGCAGCCGTAGGGATATGTGGAAGGTTGAACTTGATAGGCATTGGTCTTTTTTTGCAACCTATAAGACAATCTAACTGTAACGTGCATCACTTTGAAGCTGGGGTACATGGGTCTAGAGATGTATTTGGGAGGTGCGGGTCTCATGTTCTAAATTATTTCTCTGCTGTCTCTTATGCTGAAATCACACTGTGCCTGTAGGGGTGTGCAGGGTGTTAGTGTAATCTGTGTTATGTATGAATAATGTTATTGTCTATCTGTTGTTATCTGCTGATAGGTTGGCTGGGTTATTTTAGCCTTTTCCAGCATTCCCTCTCAGGAAGGTGTGATTATCTGTGTATGTTTCTTCGTTAATGGGGCATTGTTTGCCTGACAAGGCAGATTATCTGATTACTGTTAATATGGTTTATATCAATACTTTGTGGTCACTGTAGCCAAGATCAACTCCCCCTATCTATGACAGATTGTGGTAATCAGGCTTTCTCTACTTATGTAACTTCTACTCTGTTATCTAATGTATTCAGACAGTCTGATGCTCAGGCTGTGACTACTTGATACCCTATTATTTAATGTCTTGACGTCTAGTTCACTTGAGGTTGGGGAGGGGCACCAGGGTGTAATTTCCCATTGCTCTTAGGCCCCTCCTGGGATTGGATATATGTAACCCAATGAAGGTGTTCAGTTGTTGGTAGCTGTTTAAATCTTAGCTCTACAGCGTCTTATTATTTCTGGGGATGCTAGCAAGGCTCTTTACGTGTACCCGTCCTTAAGCTCCGTCTAAAGACTGGAGGAAGGCACGAGAGTCTGCTGGGGAGAGCACCGGTGTCGAGGTAGATCGGGTGGGAGAATCGTAGCTGGCTCCCGGTCAGTGGAGGCCTCGGTCGCCGACGGGGAGCGGGTGCGGTACCAGTAGATCTCAAGCCCGCTTAAGGAGACTCGGATATCCGGGAGACGGGGAGCATCTGCCACCCCAGCCCGATTATTTGTCTTATCCTTGTCCGAGAGAAGGCAAGGAACTCCAAGAGGGAAGCTACACGAGGTATAAAAATGGCTGCCGCCTCCACGCTATCCAGGGGCCGAGATCATCAATCAGGACTCCGGCCAGTAGATTTCCCCAATGGCACAGCGAATTAAGCCAGGCAGGCAGTGCCAGGGCATTTACCAGGCAGAGAGAGGGTCGTCAGTAGTTATATAATAAAGATTAGACATGTGCATTCGTTTTAGTACTAAAACGATTTAGTCCGAATTTTGGGATAATTTAGTTTTTGTATGACTCAAGAGAAACGAAACTGCTCAGTACAAAAAACGAAAGAAACTAAAATAAAATGCACTACATTTTAGTTTCAGTCCTTTTTGTGATATTACATTGAGTGAAGGAGACCAGCAATGAAGAGCGCAACATCCGAAGTTCTGCACACTCCACATGCCAATGCAGTAGGATGTTCTATACAGAGAGGGGCATTAATTAATGCAGGAGGATGTTCTATACATTATACAGAGAAAGGTATAAATTGAGGAGGATGTTCTATACAGAGAGGGACATTAATTAATTCAGGAGGATGTTCTATATATTATACAGAGAGGGGTATTAATTAATGCAGGTAAATGTTGTATACATTATACAGAGAGGGGTATTAATTAATGCAGGAGGATGTTCTAAACATTATACAGAGAGGAGCCTTTTTTTTAGCCCTTTAAATCCAGTGGCTGTGAGCGCTGAGATCGGCTGCTTGTTACATTATCTCTCAATACAATGTATCAGGCTCAGCTGTTACAGTAACTGACTGTAACAGCGCTCAGTTTCAGTAAAACAAGGAAATAATATTGTTCTAACATCTTATATATAAAAATAGTATTTACTAGTTCTACTGAAACTCTGAGCGCTGTGATGAGCAGCAGTCAGTTACTGTAACAGCTTTGCCTGACACGGGGCAGTGTTACAATGTTGGTGCTAACTTTACCAGAGCTGTTGTAAACTGAAAACCTCCATAGGCTATAATGGCTCTGGGAAGTTTACAACAGCTCTGGTTAAGTTAGCACCAACTATATGGCCCATAATATGGCCCATAGTGTGCTGAGAGTGAGAGATACTGTAACAAGCAGCGATCTCAGCCCTCTGAGGAGCCACTGCAATAGTAATTGTAGCCACTGGTTTTCGGATGAATGAAATTAGTTTTCATACTAAAGAACTGAAAACGAATTTCTTTAGCAACTAAATAAATTGCATTTTAGGACTAATCCATTAGTTCAAAACGAAATTTTGTGCTGTGCACATGTCTAATAAAGATAAATCCTTAAAATCAGAGAAGTTCGTTGGAGCTTAACAGATGCACGTCCACTCTCTGCAGCGCTCAGCCACGCCCCCCTTAATCCAATTTTTAGCCCTGTAATAACTTCACAATTAACATAGACTTGGTATATTCCTTTAAAAATCTTTTGGAAAGATTTAAAAAAATATATAATTATTATTTGTAGTAGTATATTTTCTTTTAGTGTCCACCTGGTCAGCCCGTTCCATTGCTCATTAGCTAAACATCTGGCTACACTGGAAACATTGTATGTTGTGGGATACTCATGCAAACCTGTTGAGACATGTAGGTGTACTTTTATATTTACTTTGATGCTCCCAGGGGCCCAATGCAGTGGTTTAGAAAACAGTACAGTTGTTATGGACCATATTTCTCTCAATATTCATTATTTGTTTAGCTGTACTCTTAAAAGTAACCTTGATAGTTTAAATTGCAGCATTCGCTGAATGTATCTATTTTACCAGGAGTTCTGTGGACCGGCCAGCGTGATGACGTCGGGCAAAAATTTAAAAAAAATAAAGATGGGCCGGCCATTCAGAAGCTGCACACTCTGATCTTGTCCAACACATCCCTTTACAGCTCTGCTCGGATTGGGTTTAAAGGTTATAAAGCAAGTCGGTTAATGCGATCTGATGAATGCTATGGTTGTGTAAGACGAGAGCAGTATTTGTTACTGGGCACAACTGGTGCTCCCTGGGAGGCCATCACTAGCCATTTAAGCTGTGGTTGGGTAAATGAGGAACGGAGCGTAACTAGCTGTGACCCGGCACACATGATAATTCAGTAATCACCTTATAATGAGGAGCACGGTGTGGAAGTGACAACGATCAAGGTGTTAGTAAAGAGGAGAAGCAGATTTTTGTGTGCTAATCGATTGGCCAGATGACAATCCTACCAGTAGCTCTACCTCTCCATTCAACCATGTTGTATCATTCTTCTCTGGTGGTACCAACATAATATTAGATTTTTGCCCACTGAGCACCACGTTTAAAGAGGATAAAGTGGGTCTCCAATAGTCCCAATGACACACTCTTTCACTTCAATACAGCCCTTTGACTTTAAAACCATATCCAGTGTGAGCTCCTCTTGTTGCAGTCCTTCCTTTCCGACTTTATTATTCAGTATTGCAATACAAGAAAGTTCAAATTTGCTCAGTAGTCTTTATTTGTATCAAAATACTCAGGAGTCCCTAAAGCAGGGGTCAGCAGCTATGGCCCTCCAGATGTTTTGGAACTACATGATGACCCTTGATGCTCAGTCTCTCACTAGAACGGCGAAAAATGTAGTTCCAAAACATCTGAAAAGCTAAGGTTGCTGAAAGCGTTGTCTAAACATATCGCTCTACATCATCAAAACCTACATGTCCAACAAGACTGGGGAAGCCCAGATAAATATTGTCGCACACTTTCATAGAAGTGGAACAAGCTCCGTGGGTTTTTATATAAAGGCATATTAGGTATATGTAGGCATGTTACTAATACCATGTATATTACCTCCATCATACTGTATATTCTACAGACGCTGGTGTTGTTGGAATTTGGCTCCAGTGCACAGTGGTCAATGGATATCGGATGTTTTCTGTGTAAACTGGACATCCAAAGCATGTGTGGAATCACAAAACATCTGCACATACATATAGAAGCTGCACATATGAGTTAGGGATGTGCATGGCTGAAAAATTTGTTTCGTTTAGTTTCGTTTCGTTACGATTTTAAATAATTTCATTTTCGGAATTTCGTAACTAATTTCGTTTCGTATTTAGTTTCATTTCGTTTTGGATCGATTTGAAATTTGGAATCGATTCGAATTTCATATATCAATTCGATAGTTGATATCAATTCAAATTTTGGCTCACTGCATAAAACCCCAATTAATCAAATTTTGCTGTTAAAAGAAAAAGCTAGGGTTACATTTTAAGCTGTGTCACAGATTTAGTATTAGAGCCAAATTAAACAGTGAAACAAAATTAATTTGTTTCATAAAGTCCTTTGCTGATTATTACTTGTATTGTAAGTTATGATCAATTCGATAGTTGATATCAATTTGATAATTCATTTCAAATTCAATAGTTATTATCAATTATTCAAAATTTTCTTTTATGATGATGACAGTGTAAAACGAAATAAGTTATATACCGTTTCGTTTCAAATTCGTTTCGTATCGTTTCGTTATTCAGAAGTACTTCCGAACTACGAATTATCAAATTTCGTTCCAAATTCCAAATTTTTCTAAACGAATGCACATCTCTAATATGAGTACAGTTTGAATATTTATGGGAATTTCAGAGTTTGCTCTGGTCTATTTTTAAATTTTTTTTATTATTTAAATTTGGAATTCACTCATTACTAAATGAACCGCACAGATTATGCAACCCCCCACACTGATTTCAGTGCTCGTATTCTACATCTGTCTTCCCTCCCTGCCTGTACCATCACTGTCCTTCAGTTTCCTACTACAGAATAATATTCTTAGCTCTGTTGGTAGATCAATGTAAAGCGATCGTCATGCAGGGTTCATTTGTACCAGAAATACCTCTTATAGTGAATCACAGAATAGTTTAACAAGTCATCCTTCTTCCTCTATCCCTCTGTAAGCAGATCAATACAAATCCAATAATAAATTGTCAGACCCAATACCTCTGTATATTATGAGACATGACACAGGGACCCAAATGTAGGACTTGATTCAATATGGCCCGATAGCCAAAGTTGGCACCTTTTCGGCTGCATTTTGCCCATTTTTTGGTTCGAGAGATTCAAATTCGGGTTTACCGGCATTTCAATTCCTGATATAAATTTGGTGCAAATATGGACTCTTGTGGTTATACCTTTTTAATGGACATGTAAACCATATACATGTCAACCATGTACTGGCTGGATGGAGTAGAGGTAACATCACTGCTCTATAACCGTGGAGACCCAGGTTTGCATCCCATCCAGAGCACCTCTCCAGTAAGTGTCCTTGGGCAAGAAGCCTAATGGTACATACTTGTCTACGACACACTGTCAGCTGTGGAGTCCAGTGGTAACATCTCTACCATTCAACCTTGGAGAAGCAAGTCAAATAACACGTAGCACATCCCTCCAATACAACTGTGGAGAAGCAAGTCTCAACTTCACGAGAACTGGGTTCAACCTACCCACCAGGTCGCTGATCTACAATCATAGAAAGCCGACCCGATCCCACTCAGAAGACACCACCAGAGAGTGTCCTTGGGCAAGACACTTAACGATATGGATGTGCCTGCCTCACAAAATACTTGTAGATCTCATAGATTGTAAGTTTCCTTGGGAACAGGTTCCCCCTGAATCAGGACGTATCATGCACGTGTAATATTCTAATGTATCGACCCCTTGTACACTGATCTTGTAAAGCGCTGCGGAATTTGTGGCGCTGTATAAATATAGGATAATAATAATAATATCAATTCAATTTGTGTTTATGGGTATGCTGATTTTCGGAAAAAATTTACAAAATGCTCAATACTGTTGTTATGATTTTACAGGCAACAAAATAGAAGGAACTAGACTGAAATCTAATAGCCATGTTAATAAGCAGAAATCTATATAATGCTAGCTGAAAATATGCTTTTTTTGGGCCTGTTTCAGACCAGCATCATTTTTCAACTCGAGGGCTGAATTTTTACAATTGCATTCGCCATTATTATGAGGTGGGAAAAAAATATATCTTAGCGAAAGCATCCGGTATTTTTTCCAAAATAAACGTCCTATAGAATTAAATCGAGTCTCCTCAGTCTTGGTTAAGTTACGATCCCCCACTGCACCACCTGGTTAACCACTGTGCATTCCGTTTCAAGTAAGCGGACGGATTTGGTAGCCATTCAGGATTCACGAGGATGAATATACGTTTAATTATAAATTAGTTGTAGTCCTTATAAAAGACAACAGCAAAAAAAAAAAAAGTTTCCTACGCGCTGTCCTGGATTGACCAAGCGTTTCAAAGCCGAGCTCAGGCAGACTCATTTTAAATACACTTTGTAAAAGCTTCTTAATATATCAATTAATTCTTGAGGGTTTCGTGTTAATATATCTCTTTCTCTTAAGTGTTCCGGAAACCTTTAATGGAAATTGGTGGCAGAACAAATTTGCATTTAACTCTACGGTGGCCTGTTCTTGTTTCGCCAAAGCTTAAGCACAAGATTCTGTATTTATCGACCAAAATTTACCCATTTATGCGTAATAATTCTTTTTTTTTAGGGGTCTGACCCTAAAAATGACTGGAACCTTGCCTACATTTCTTTTTTTATTAAAACGGTTTGTTTTATACCTAAGAGAAGGGGTAATTTAATTTTCAACCCTATGCATAGCAATGAGCTAGCGAGCGCAGTGGCAGCCGAAGAGTTATGCCCTCTCATTAGGAAAGATTGAAGATTTCACTAAAAGTATCTACTCTTCAGCGAAGCTGTCACACTGTGTCAACACCAAAGTGACTTTGAAAGTGTCACTTTGAATTCTCTTCTCTTTGCGTTCTTTCTGTTTCTTATTGCAAAGCTTGTCATTCAGCTAATGAAAACGAAGGTTCTCCGCTCTTTATATGAAACAAGACTTTTTACGAGGGAGATTACATCACTTAAATTATGGAGGTCGTTCATCAATGTTTTCTGGCTGACGAATGAGCCCAAAAAGCAGCAAGAGATTTATTAAGGCCAAAGGAAAAAAATTCAATAAGAATCCCATATTTCATCTAGTCGGCTCTTTTGTTATTTTAATTATTAAATATATACATACTTTTGTTGCTTTGTTTTAACTAGAGAATAGAGGATCCTCATGGGAATCTCATCTTTCTACATTTACCTTAATGTGGTATGGATATCGGATATGGAACGCTTTCAGGACTTCAGAGACTTTCAGACATCTGTCTGTTGTCTCTATAACCTTCTCTGCATTACAGAAAAATAGCCCTAAAGGGATCTGGGAGGGTCCGGTCGAAGACCTTTGCCTATAACCAGCTTTTATTTACAAATTGCTAATGTAACACCGATAGTAAAAGGATGTATATACAGATACAATCCACAAGCATTTCACAGATGACGCTCATAACTCTTCTCACACTGTGAGTTGGCCGTTCCATGTTATTTCACATGTAAATGTATTTACAAATAGCTTTTGTCAAATGTATTCAAGAAATATGCTGTGCTCTCATCATGCAATGATAGATGACTTTAATTGATGCTCGTTTCACTTTGAATATATTTCATCAAGCTGATAAGACATTGGCCAGTTATGCTTCAATAGAGGTAAACCCGGCACACCACATGTAATAATTTAAGCTTTCTTAACCCCTTCCCTACCAAAGGACTTCCCAAAAGCAAAGGTCAGGAACCAGTGGTTTTGGATTTTTTTTTTTACATTAACCCCTTAAGGACAGGAGCAATTTTACAAGTTCGGCGCAGTTTGGGAAGTAGAACTTTGCAAAGCTCATTTTGACCATTTATAAACGCGGTTTTAAGTCACGTATTATTATACAGCCCAGACAAATTATATATCATTCTTTCCGGCAGACTCGGCAGATTAATAATATATCATTAATATATGTATACATCATGCCCTGCCAGAATGCTATAACAAAAAAATTAAAGTATTAAAGTGTAAAGTATTTTTTTTTCACTTTTTTATTATCCGAGCCTTTGCGGTTATATTGTAAGGGGTAGACTTGTTAAAAAAATTTTTTTGGGAGAAATTACGTGATTTTAGCTAAACCCCCCCAAAAAAAAATCATTAGTGAAGCATCATTGTTCACATTATAATTGAAATGTGAACAATAGTGCTGCGTTAAAAAAAAAAAGCACGTTTTTATTTTTTTATTATTTTTTTTTATTATCTTTTATTTTTATTTTTTTACACTTTAAATTTAGTTTTAACATGGTCAGGCCTTTCAAACAATACCCTGCATTACCCCCTAGCTGCCACCGATCAGGAGATAAAGGGGTTCAAAGAACCCCCTATCTCCACCATGGGATTTTCTTAGGAAATCCCTTGGCAGCTAGGGGTTCCCTGGTTAACTGACATCATCGTCCCATGCCCGATGACATCAGTGGATGTGGGGAGTCCCGGAGGTGGGGCTGCCATCCAAGATGGCGGCCCCCACCGGAAAAAGGCTGTGATCTGGAACCGATTGGTTCTGGATCACGGCCTACCACTAAGGGGTTAATGCCATAGATCCCTGGAAAGGCCAGGCTGTGACCTTTTCAGGGTTGCCTGGCATTTACTGCTAGCCCCCAGCAATGGGGAGATAGAGGGATCCAAAGGATCCCCTCCTCCCCTTCAGGTGGTGCCCCTGCTCCAGCTGGGGCGGACACCTGAAACTGACGTCATCGCACCCGGCGCTATGACGTCAGTGCGCTGAGAGGAGCCAAAACCACTGATCTGAATCTGCTGAAGTCAGATCAGCGAGGGAACCGCCGGAGGAGGTGAGTATGTGCGGAGGGGGGCTGCAGACGCCGTGGACGTACCATTACGTCCTGCGGCGTAAAAGCCTGCCTAATGCAGGACGTAATGGTACGTCCTGCGGCGTTAAGGGGTTAATTATACATCTAGTGCAGTGTTAACCAAACCTGTCCTCAGGACCCTCAACCAGGCCAGATTTTGCAGATCACCTTGGGGAAACGCAGACTGAATCCTGCAATCACTGAGAAGCAAATTATATCACCTGTGCTGTGCTTCACATATCTGCTAACCTGGCGAGGCAGAGGGCCCTGTGGACAGGTTTGGGAAAACACTGATCTAGAAATATGTGGCAATATTCCTAATGTATTCCTTGTGTAATAACCTATTTGGAAGGCAGATGTCACCATCTGCTGGTCTAATGGAGTTACTACAGTTCAGGGCTCTGTGCAAGATCAGCTGGGGGAAAGTCCATTGGAGACATTACATGCTGGATTCAAAAAGTGATAGCACGTCAGGCATCATACTCGGGGTGCTAAAACCTTGGGGTCGCCTTCTGGAGCCCAAATGCAAATGAAATTCATTTTCAACAAACAAATTTAATTTGCAATGATACCGCATAGCTCCATATCGTGTTAACACCATCTCGGGCTGCTGTGTCTGCTACTGCTGAAGGTGTAAATACGATCTTGGTAGTGAAGGGGTTAAGAATCAGATTAGACTAGAAGAAGCAAATCTGCGGAAATCTGTTAAGCAACTGGGTTGTACAAAGGTCAAGAAGTAGTCCATTACTGCTTGAAGATAGAACGTTTTAATTACAACAAAGAAGGGACATTTATACAGCAAAAACATATGGAATTATCTGTGTAATAAGGATATTTTATCACATTTTATTCTATAATTTTATTAAATGTTATCACATGTAGAGTGTTTCATATAAACCTGAAATCAAAGTTTGTGTTTATATCTTAAACAAATTAATGGAAATTTTTGAGAGTTTCAGGAAACATACCTCTTCTTTTGTTGAGCACATACAATCACAACTCCTGAGGCGCCTATCAAGGCTTGTGAGTGGTGCAGGAATGGTGAACCCATTATAACGGTGCACTAGTTCCTTCAGATAGACCCATTAAATGAAGTTCGGACCGGTATGATCTGGAGACTGGGATGGCCACAAAATCTTAGAAATGACACAATACTCTAAAACAATCACCACTGAATCTCGTGATGTGTGAGCTGGTGGTAACCCAATACTGTAGGTTCGCACCATGACTACATGCTTGTCCAAGCCATTTTGTTCCATGCGAGTTCTATTCTCATGGCTTTGCTGTTGTCATGGCTGTGTTGTCATTCTGCACACACACATTTTGGTGTACTGGGATGTAGCCAACCTGTAACTGTACAGCTCTCTACATAACCCGTCTCTTACACTTCTGTATCACCTTGTTGTGATTCTAGATTAAAACCCAATAACGTGTTGATTGTTATCTTGGTCTTTCTGGTTGCAACCTGGCTTGTTCCTGAATATCTAGAATCTTTGTTTTCCTTGACTCTGATAAGGGCTTACCGATTTTGCGATCTATGACACCATTGACCTTCCCTTTCAGTTCTCTTCTCTGTCTCATCCCTAGTCTTCTCTCATATTCCATAAATTTCATGGTTCAATGTTATCTCCGTATTTGTAGCTTCATACGCTGCGTGATTTGGTCATGGTCCTTCATAACATCTAGTTCCTAAAGAGAGATATCAACGGTATGACCCATTGAAACAGAGAGGAATGTTTTGAATATGACTGATCTTGAGATACCTGTATTGTAACAGTGGTGAGGGATATGGGGAGCACAATACAGAGTCCCATGAGTGCATATAATTAACATTATAGGCTTTATTTGATCATGGTATACAGCCACTCTTGACTAGAAATCTCATGATTTTCTTTATTCTATAATAAAATCTTTCTTGGCACTCCTGCATGATCTTGACATCCTTATTCACCACATTGTGTCAGTCGTTTTTAAGTTATCATGCATTCTGTAGTGCTTTTCTAGTAAATGCTTAATAAAGGACATTGGGTCCTTCCATTAAGCGAACATGTGTTTACTATTTAAATTGTAAAAAGACATGTTGCACTGACACAAACCAATTATATTTGTTAATAGATTATAGATTGTAATTGTTTGGGTTTTCACAAGGTATTATAATTATGTGGAATGGAACCTATGTGCTGTGAATATATGTCCGGGCTCATAAGTGGCTCATTTCTTTGCCATATGGTGGTCACACACTGAATCGTTAAGTATGTCGAAGGGATGACGTTTGATTTTTCTGCCCATGTTGCAACACAGGTAAAAGCACACACACAGCCAATAAGGGTGCAATTACAGCTGCTGTCCAGGGTGCTAAAAAAGTCTGCCCATTGTCATCAACAGCAAGAGTAAGTAAAGGATGAATGAATCACGTCTTCTGGGTTCAGGCTGGAAGCAGTGATACAATGTTACAACCATTTTCTGTCCTATACACTATAGAGTTAAACCTGATCATAAGATCCATCCCCACATTCCATCAAAAACGTTAACCTTGACTTCTCTTGGTTATAGGGTGTTGTGCCAAACCTTTGTTTTCTTTCTTTCCTGCTCTCTCTCCTTCTTTCCTTTCTGTCTTGAGATTATCCTGCAGGATATTGCCAAATCTGTGCCATATTTCATTTCACATTTGTTTTCTCCCTTCAGCTCCCTCTCTGGTTTAATGCCAGATGAAAAATTACCAACCCTGCCAAGCAACATTGTTCTATGCGAATCTGGCTAAAGAGATACCTTTCTGTACTCTCGCATATTCTGCCTTCTTTCACTCTCTTGTTATATGCTTTCATTTTTTTTCTTAATGTCCCCTTGATTGTTGTAACCCTTCCTTTGCCAAAGCAGTATTTTGCATTACAGGATGCTCTGTCATCAACTGAGCTGACTATTAGTTCCAAATGTTTGCGCTTCTATAACGTTTTCCGGTCAGACATTTCCCCTGTTTAATTGTTAGTCTACTCTTTTTCGGGGATCGTCGATCTAGCAATTTGCTTGCCAGCTTCCCTACCTATCAATAACGAGTAACAAGAACCACCAAAATAGTTTACAACCACTTTGAATGACCACCATAGAGAAAAAAAGAATGTTTCCCAATGTTTATAAATATTTTTGTTTGTTGTTAGCCTGGTCTTTTTCTTCCAGTTTCATTATTAATTGTTACACTTTTCACTTATTGCCTACGTTTGTTCTGTAACATTGTTCTCTTTCACACTCTCATGTTCTTCATTCTCGACTCTCTATCACTGTTCGCCTTCACTCTTTCACCTCATCCAACTTTTTCACTCTTTCTACATCTCTTTTATCTCTCTATCTTGTTTCTCTCTCTCTGTCACTGCTCATGCTTCTCCATTACTCTTTCTCAAAGTCTGTCTTCCATTCAGACCTCTCTTTCACAGTCTCTGACATTTCGCTCTGTTGCTGTCAGCTATTCCTACCATTACCATCTCTCTCTGTAAAGCGTACCTCTCACCTGTATCATAAAGATAATTCCTCTCTATCATTCTATGTTGTAGCATAGCTCTCTCATGTCTCCTCTTATACCTCACACATTCAATTCAATTCAATCAAAATAAGCTTTACTGGCAGGACCAAATACATTTTAGCATTGCCAAAGCATATGGGGAGGTTATATGGGGTGTAGGGGGGGGGTAGTGGGACATATATATATGGGGAGGATTGGGCAAGTCCATGGACATTATCAGGGGTAAGGGATAATGTGAAGGGGGATGGGGAGAGTCCGTGATGGGGATTTATAAGTCCGGGATCTCTCATGTTCCTCTCAGTCTGTGACATTCTGTGTCTGTATCGCCTGGATATCATTATATCTTCTCTCTCATACGTAGCTCTCTCATGTCTCCTCTTATACCTCCCACTCTCATATCTCTTGATACATTGTCCTCTCTGTTCCTTCATTTGTTTCTCAGGTCTCAGGTCCTCTCCTCACCCCTTTTCTATAATCCCCACATTATTCTATTACTCTCTTCTTTCCCTCACGGTCTCTCTCTAATGTTCCAAACTGTCTCTCTTACTCTCATATCTCTGTCTCCTTGTTTCTCTCTTTTGTTGTAACCTTCTTGCTGTCTCTTCTGTCTCTTTTGCTGTGTCTCTCTCTTTACCATCTGTCTTCTTACTATCCAGCTCTCGCTTTCATCTGTCTTTTTTCCTCTACTCTCTCTCACTACCTCTCTCTACACATCCGTCTCTTTCTCTCTTACACTCTCAAATATCTCTCTCTGATGCAGACCCCTCTGCTTACCATTACCATGTCTCTTTGTAAGGCTCTTTATCCCTCTGTCTGTACCACATAGATATCTTCTGTCTCTCTCACACACAGATCTCTCGTGTCTCCTCTTACACCTCACACTCTCATATCTCTTGATACATTGTTCTCACTGTCCTCTCTTCCTCTTTTTCCTTCATATGTTTCTCAGGTCTCTGGTCCTCTCCTCGCTCTTTCTGTATAATCCCCATATTATTCTTCCTCTCTCTTCTCTCCTGCACAGTCTCTCTATTGCTCCAAGCTGTCTCTCTTACTCTCTTGACTTTGAGGTCTCCTTGTTTCTCTCTTTTGTTCTAATGTTTTTGCTGTCTCTCTTTACCATACACATTCTCTTTAACCAGCCATCTCTTTATTTTTTCTTTTGTTGT